>CM070034.1:161011741-161023648 GCA_036250615.1 Ptychadena robeensis
CCCCCCCCCCCCCCTGCAATCTGTAGTGCACCCCCCAGGTTGGGAACCACTGCATTGGATAGTGCAGCAAATCAGATGGCGCCACCCATCTTCTGGCTTTAGGACCCCCATTATATAGCTAAGGGGTGTCAAACCAAAAACTTAGACAAAGTCTTGGGCCAATCTTGATATTTATTTTTAAAATTGTCTGCAATTGAAGGTTTTCCCTCTGATCAGATATAACACCTTTTCATGCATTCTTAAGTATTCCTTATTTGAATCTGGAACAAACAAAGCGTAATGAATAAAAAAGCGAATCAGATAAAAGTTCCTTTTTGGTATTAAATTTCTTAAATAAAGTTCGTTTGTCTGCCATATCACACGTGGTCCAGATTTGGCCCCGGGCTGGGGTTTGTCACCCCCTGATCTAGCTCCAGTCTAAATATCTGTTAACTCCGCCTAACTTTTTTCACATTCTTCCAACCATAGTGGTCAGAAGGACTTACAGTGGTAGGGGAGGGCGGGTGGACTGTGTGCAATCCACAGAGGGAGAAAGAGAACTTACAGCCGGGAAAACCTATAGATCTCTCTATCCCCCTTCTCTGGCAGAGGTGCCACCTTAGATGCACCCCCCAGTTTGGAAACCACTGGTGTAATAAATGCCACCTCTTACCCTTTCAATAACTCTACAATTCAATTAATCAATAACTGATCATGGTGATGGAGGATGTTCATGCGGGGGGGGGGGGGGGGTTGGCTAGTATGCCCCCCACCCCGTTCGAGGTGTCAGATATTTACACCATAAATCGGGAGATACATAACACGTTTAATACTCTGGTACGGCACCCATTTGCCAAAGCGGAAGATTGTATAAAACATAAAGAAACGCCATCCTTGACGGCAGGATCGTTGAATTCCACTTTAAAACTTCTGGAACAGGAGGGGGGTATATCTGAACTTATAACCGTGAAAGTTTTGTGTTGTGAAATGTGAGTGCCAAATTCTCTTCATCTGCCGCAGATTAGGTTTGCCATTGCCGCTGCCCTTTGGCGGCGTTCTCCATGCTTCTTAAACGCAGGGACTGGCGGTTTGTCGATCGCACACGTTCACTAGTGCCTGCCACATGGGAGTGAACGCATCCTGGTAACGGCCTCATCAGTATCTTCTTAGATCTTTTATTTTTTTTTTTATGTATTTTATTTGCATTTTTTGTTTGTAACCTTCATCTTTTTAACTCGGCACACAAATTTTTTTATTTTTATTATTTCAATGTCAAACTTGTAAGAATTCCCCATAACGACTAGGAGACTGAAAATGCATCGTCTGTTCTGGGCCGAGCTGTGAATTTTACTTTAAATGGAGCATTTGGGAGGGATAGGCAGGGATCTCAGCTTTTGGGGTGGTCTGTCGGATAGTGTCGCCCCCCCGTCTTATATCGTATATATAATTTATGGCCCATTGCTGGGGATCGGCTAGGACACCTCCCGCTAGTAGTCCCAATGCCTCTGTGTTAACGATGAATGGACAAAGGACAAGGAATGTAGCTCTTCCCACAAGAAATACTTTAGAGCATCCCACAAGGAACACACTCTGATATGCTCAGAATTGTAATAGCATAGAATTACCATATATACTCGAGTATAAGCCAAGCTTTTCACCCGAGGGACTGACACTCGAGTCAGGGTCCCGCTTACCTGTCCAGGTGTTCTCCCGGCAGGCATCGATATCCTCTGTAAATGGTCAGATGTGTGTTCTGTATTCCTGAGCATGGCTAGAGAGATGTAAACAAACTTGGGCGGCAGCGCCATCTTGTGGAGATGGTGGAATTTCATTTTGAAAACTCCACTATCAGACTTTGCATTTCCCACCCTAGGCTTATACTCGAGTCCATACGTTTTCCCAGTTTTTTTGTAGATAGAATTAGGTACCTCAGCTTCTATTCGAGTCGGCATATATTCCTTTACGGAAATAGTAGGGCTGCAGTGCCCATGAACCGCTTTTTGATATACTTTCCTAATACTGGCAGAGGCTGTGCAGCTTCCTACACCACACGGGATGGTGTCAGTCCTGCAGCCTAGTCATGTATATACGGTCCGCCTGCTCCTGCCAATACCTGGCTAGATCAGGGAGCAGTAAATAAGAGGTGTACACACTACTCTCATGTCAGGGTATTTCTACTAGTGATAGGTGCAGGTGAGGCACCAACATATGGCACCTCCCAAACTTGTTTTTTTTTATTAAAAAGTTACTTTTTAGGATAGTTTGCACTCTTTATGATAGCCTGGTAATATCAGGAGTATGGGGAGTCTTGGATGAAACAGTGGACAGTCTTAGCAAGTCATCTGTAACATATAATTGCTATACCACGTTGGCTATAAGATGTGTAAAATTCACAGTTCCCGTTGCCCTGTGTGTCGGGTACTTTGGGTTCTGGGAGAGGGACGTGTTTGTCACCCCGACAGTGATATCCCGCCTCTCTGTTCCAGGTGACCTGCAGTTCATAGACTACGAGTACGCCGGATACAATTACCAGGCCTACGACATCGGCAATCACTTCAATGAGTTTGCAGGTACGAGCCGCCCCGTCTCTCGGGTTTTCTGTATGTTTATTATTTGATTTCAGTAGTGACCCTTCAATCCCCTCTGCAGGTGTAAACGAGGTGGATTACAGCTTGTACCCGAGCCGGACTTTGCAGCTGCAGTGGTTACGGTCCTATCTGGAGGCCTTCAAAGAGTTCAAAGGCTTTTCGTCGGACGTCTCGGACAAAGAAGTGGAGGTTCTCTACATGCAAGTCAATCAGTTTACTCTGGTAGGTCCAGTGAGAATTCTACAAGTATAATATACAGTATCTTTTTATTATTATCATTTATTTATATAGCGCCAACATATGACACAGCGCGGTACAATACATTAGAATGGAGATACAACACAGGTACATACAGGGTATGACACTGTAGGAGTAGTGGACCCTGCCCGGTTTGGCTTATCCTTCAGCTATAAGATGCTCTGCTGGATAGGATGTACCCTATACGGCAGAGTATCTCATCCTGGTAAAAATAGTGAGGAATTGCAGTCCTGCTGGTTGAAGCTCCTTGCTTTAACAGGTAGATCTGGAATCAAAAGCGGTGGGGAAGTTGTTGGTGGCTTCCTCTTTCTCCTCCTCCCGGTCCTGTTCTGCAGAGCTGTATGGGAGTGGACTAAAGCAGCCACTCACATACAGAAATCTGCAGAGGCATGGACGGATCATCTCCCTGCAAATCTGTATATAAGCTGCAACTTCACTCTGCTCACATACAGCTCTGAGCAGGGAGAGATCTCCCCGCTAGCAGTTCGTCCTTGCTTCTGTATGTGAGCAGCTGCGGCTTGCATGCAGATCTGCAGATAAGTGATCCGTCTATGGATGGATCGTCCCTTTGCAGGGCTGTGTATGTGAGCAGCAGCTGCAGTCTGCTCACAAATGGAGCTGTGGTAGCTGCAGATTGATGATCCATCCATAGATCTGTGGCAGTCTGCCTGGATGGGTGTGGGCGATCCGGTCTACTCTCATACAGAGCTGTGACACCTTACCTGCTGTGACTAAGCTCAGTGCTTACCCGCCGTGGGGAATTTGAAGACGCACATTCGGAATATAAGGCACACTACTTATATTTTTTGGACTATAAGACGCATCCAGAGTTTTGGAAAGAAAATCCGTAAAAAACAGTCGTTCAGATATCAAGTGAATATACAGAAAGTTCCAGCAAAGTGTGCAGGACTGGACCATACAGTATTTACTCTATATTCCTCCAGCCAAAAGGCCAGTAACAGGAGGGAGGTCTTGGCTGCAGCAGAGTGTCAGGGCTGAAACTCTACCATGTGTCTATACACTAGCGGTACCAATTCTGACCAACTTATGAAGAAACACATTTTACAGTCTGGCACTAACAACTTACCCATGAGTAGCTATTTACATATGGGAGGAGATATTGTTTGTTGTTATATATTGTGAGTCTTTGTTACAAAATGTATTGTAATTGAAGGTTAATGTGAATGCATAACTCATACCATCTCTTTGTAAAATGTCTCTCCTTAACTTGGTCAGTGTGTTCAGAGAATTGGTACTGCTAGTACTAATGCAGCTATGATCTCTTCTCATTGGCTTTTTGGGTTGGCTGGAGGGAATGGAACACATTTATACCTCCTGGAATGCAGCGCTATAGCTCCCAGGAAAAAAAAAATACATATTCTGGCCATAAGACGCAGGGACACTTTCCCATTGATTATAATGTTAAAGTGCGTTTTATAGTCTCTGTAGAATATTGTATATAAAGATAGTGAGATAGATCACGTCCTGTAGCCTTTGAATATGAATGTGTTCTTGGCACCCCATTCAGGCAGCTGGTGGGGAGCAGCACAGTTACTAAACTCTGGTAAATTGAGGGTGATGGGGTGAAGATGATTCATCCATGGGGGACCAAGAGAGTTAAGTTCTAATTCTTTCCTATTGTAACTAACGATGGTTATTTGAGTTTAAATACTCTTAATGTTTATGGTTAAGTGAAGGTGTGTTATTTTCTGATCATACAATGTTATGTTTATCTTGTACGGTTATATACAATAGAATGTATCACTTTATCCTCTGTTTTCTGTTTTTTCAGGCCTCTCACTTTTTCTGGGGTCTCTGGGCTTTGATTCAAGCAAAATATTCCAGAATTGATTTTGACTTCTTAGGGTAAGTGTGATGTCCTGTAATGTCTCATATGCTGTGTACCCTGGGATGAAGTTACAGGGCTACAACTGTACATCTCGCACTAGCCAAGCTGCGGCTGCGATACAGTACAGCAATGCAGCTCAGTTCGTTTACACAATGTACAGTGGTTTCTATAGGAAACCTGAGTATCCTTCACACTGCATTTGCGTTTCCCCCAAACGCCTTGCAGCATGCATTTTTGCAGACGCCGAGCAAGCATCTCTTATACACTTGTATGGGAGAATCAAGCGCAGTGCAATGAATCGTGCACGCTAATCGTGCAAAGACAGGCAACATTAGCACAGACACTCGCGCTAGGCGTAGTGAGACGCACGCCAGTCGTACAAACACATGGATCATTTACACGGAGGCACCAACCCACACACAGCAATCCTGCTAAAGGCCCCCATACACGTGTCGGATTCCCACCGGATTCCGGCACGATCGATTCCGGGCGCGTGCACGCGAAACGTTCGTGCCGGAATCGCATGCAGCCCACCTTGTCCAATCGATCACGTCCGATCGTTCAGGGGCCCAGAATCGGATCGGACAGAGAACCAACATGTTGGTCTTTCTGATCCGATTCTGCCCAGATCAGGGGGAGTTGCCATTTGTGAGGTGGACAATCGGACACGGATCCGTCCCGGAATCCGTTGGACAAGGTGGTATGCAGCGATGGATACTCTTAATTGGCCGATTGATCACACCAGCGATTCCCGGCAGAATCGCCGGAATCGATCGGGTGAGTGATCAATTGGCCATGGAATCCGACACGTGTATGGCTAGCTTAAGACACGCAGCATTCAGAGGCGCACCCTGGCCGGGCAGAGGCGCACCCTGGCCGGGCAGAGGCGCACCCCTATTCAAACATACATAGACACAGACAGGCATACATATGCATATTACATGCACTTTACTTGTGTTCTGAAGCTAGCTCTCCCTATGGTTGGCTGCCTGCTTGTCCCTCCTTCTTGGATTTTGATTGGCTGGTACTGGTAGGAAAGGGTGAGGGTGTTGTTTGCAATCAGCAGGAAGAGTAGAGAACAAACAGCTGTGAGAGCCAATAGTCGGCTGAGTGCTGCAGATCCCCTCTCTGGCTGACAGCAATTCTCACTTGGGGCTCCAAGTGCCCCCCACCTTCATGAACCCTGCCCCCCCCCCCCCACCTGATTTGGAGCGTGCAAAACATTGCCCTAATTTCTGAAACGCATGTTTAGAGGATTTACAAAAAGTTATTCAGGTGTGTTACTATTGTATATACAGCCCCCCCCACCCCAGGAGGGTTATATCACCTTACCTCAGCACTGCTTTGTAAGATTCCTGATTATTCGTGTTTAGTGACCCGTTTCCGCCATTTCTCTCCTCCAGATACGCCATAGTGCGGCTCAGTCAATACTTCAAAATGAAACCGGAAGTGATGGCGCTGACCCTTCCGGAATAACGCGCGACAAGGAAGCAGAGAACGTTCTTCATTAAGCTACACACCACACGGCACTTCAAGGACTCTTCCTGGGACCCGGGCTGCGCCCCAGGCCTTGCTCCACATTCTCCTATTGCCTTTCATATATTTTTTATTTTTTTTTGTCAGAGCCTTTAATCTCAAATCTTAACTCGTAAGGAAAAGAAGCGGAGGCTTTTTATTTAATATTTTATGTATGTTATTTATAGTGTTGATTCCAAATCGTCTCCTCGATCCTTTCGCCTATGGTTTTTAGGTCTAACCACAACCCAACGTGTGATAACACTGTCCGTGGTGCGTCATGTGCGCTCTGTCCCTCTCACTGGATACTGTCGGGGGGCGTCCCGGCCTCCCCGTGTACTCACTACATGAGAATTTAATGTGAATCTGACGCTCCATGGTACATCTGATCCTCGTAACTGGAAGTATTTCAGTACCTCGGAGCTTCTACGAGCCAGCAAAAAAGCTGACAGTGTTCTGCACCGGGCGCGGCCGGCGCCGCCGGTGGTATTTAGACGCACTTTAGAGATGAAAGTGCCCACATGGACCGTGGTCTGTCTGTGAAAAGCACCTTTTTTTTTTTTTTTTTTTTTTCTTTTTTTTTATGGGGTATCTTATCAATTTAAGAGTCTCTATTTTGTGTCTGATTTACATCCACCCCCCCCCCTCCTCCCCCCCTTTGTAGCCTCTTAAGGGTAATCGGGGGTCCAGGAGCGTCTAAATTGCCTTGAAATGTATATATGTAATATAGTGGCAGGGAAGTTAGTGAGGCGCTATTATAACAAATTAATCTGTTCTTGGATGTAATTGCTATGGATTGTATGAGCTCTTTCGTGTTTTTTTTTTTTGTCTGCAGACCTGTGTGGCGTTTTTATGGTGATTGTCGTTTAACTTGTCTTTCTACAACTTGGGAGCAAATGTTCAGTGCCGATGGAGCGCACAGGCTAGACCAAAAAATGAAATATCTGTGCTGAATCGCACGCGCGGTTTACTGTACGGCCAGGTATGAGGACCCCTGACCTTCTATACGGACTTGTTCCTATACATTACTATGGAGGTCATCTCTCGGTTTATACCACCCCCTGGATGCGTTTTTTGTGTCCAGATGTGGCCTCCCAATCCGCTCTTTAGGGTTGAGGTCACGGCTGTGTTGACGTAATAGAAGCGAGTGGAGAACCGACGCGCTTAGTGATTAATTTGGTGTTTCGGGGGACGAATGAGAGAAGGAGGAGGTCCAGCCTTACTCAGGGCTGCAGGAGGACCACTCAGTTAAGGCGTGTGTTCTCTCCACACCATCTGGTAATACTATGCCTATATGGGGGGGGGTCCGGGTCACTGATGACTATGAATGTGAGGAGGAGTACATATTGGGCATTTTGTGGGGCTATGGGGTTGGCAATAGAACGAGCGTAGAACGGGGCCACGCCCTTAGTGCTTACTTAGTATTTCGGAGGATAGAAAAGAATCTACCTTACTAAGAAGCTGCAGGAGACCACTCAAAGACTGCGTTATCTCACAACCAAGAAGTGATACTAGCCTAATGAGGGAGGGGGGGGGGACTCAGTCACAGAGGACTGTGAATGTGAGTACAGATGGATCGGCATTGTTAAGTATGCATCATAAGTTTGTGGTTTTAGGTCCTTCCCACATGCACACCGAGATGAAGGACGCCGCACTTGTGGTAAAGGAGGGCCTGCGTGCCGCGGATAAACCAACTAGTGTATGCTGCGGCACTAAATGCTGCTGTGTTAACGCAATGGGTGCAATAGAGCGAGCCGGAAGAACGCAGCGCACTTGGGGATTAATTTGGTTCGAGGACAAAAAATGAGAAAAAAAGGCTAGCCACTATGGCTGCGGGGGAACACTCAAAAGCAACATTTCAACACACAATCCGGTACACAAAAAACCAAAGCCTCACCTGTAAACAGTCCCCCGCCGGAGACACTTAAGTCATTTGACGGTCCTCGTAGTTTGGACCTATGGTGATCTCAGGCCCTATATTGGGGCTGTGTGGCTACTGTGGAGTCTTGTATGTCTGGGAGCGCGCAGCCAATCCTCACGCTCGTGCGAACATGTTAACGAGGCGGTCAACACGGCTTTAATCGCGGCGTGCACCGAGACAATTCCTATTTACTAAACTTTCATACGCCCTCGGCTGACCACGTATTAGCCTGTGATACCTGGAAATTAGGGGTTAATATAAATCCAACATCCCAGACGGGTTCGGCCCTCACCCTACCCACTTCCCAGTGGCTTGGGGTGATATGGCTGCAAATAAGCTACCTCCCTAACTTTGTAAAAACCTGTTTACTCTTGGTTAGGGTGTCCACAGCCTTTCTTCGCATTATTGATGAGAATGTAAATAAGAATTTTTTTTTTCCCAGAAGGGTGTGACTGTGTACAATAAGGGGCCGCGGGGGGCCGACCTGTGAAAGTATAAGTTCGGCCCATGAGCAATTGTCCATAACACAGCCAGTGTAAATACCTTGTAAATTTTTAGAACGATTGTACACCGTAGGGGTAGGGGGGGGGGTCTGCTTATAACCGTGGGACACGCCCAGATTTAGATGGCCCCTATCCATAGACCGTTTTTCCTGCAAACCTCATAATTTGTAGGTACTCGTCGCGTGTCATACTTACCAGGACCTCGTCTTAACCAAAAGAAATCATCAAAATCGGATCTTTTTACTGAAGAAAAAGCACTTTACTTCTCGTCCCCGCACGGGGACGGTGAGTGACAGAATATCCCGGCTGGGTCGTGGACGCTTGAGGTGGGGGTGGGGGGGTTAAAGACCAGAACTGGAATCTAATCTACACTGTACATTTCTCATATCTGATCCGAAATAAAGAGAGAACTCTATTGTGTCCCTGTGTGGTCAATGCTGAGTGGAGAGGACTCAGTGTGGAGGGGGTAGGGGGGGTCTGGGTCTACTGGGGGCAAATTGTGCAATGTGGATGCTCCAGCATCCCCCTTTGTCAAAATGTGTCCGATGCCTTTTCAGGGTGCGGCTTCTCATGAAATTTAATAGACTTAGGCTATGTTTCCATTATACGTCGGGACCCCAGCTTAGCGGGGATCCCAACGTAGCACATAGACTTACCTGCTCAGCAGATGTTCTGTCTTCACGGCGCCGAGCCGTTCTGCCGATGCAAGGCTGAACACAGTTGAGTACGTTGAGCCTCTGCATCGGCAAATGTGTAAACAGAGCATCCGCCGAGCAGGCAATGTCTATGTGATATGTGGGATCCCTGCCAAGCAATAGTCTTAGCAGAGGGGGTTCCGACGTATAATGGAAACAAGCCACAAATGTCCGGGTGCGGAGGCATAGACATACCACGCTGCCCTCAGATGTGTAGCGCCAGCCTAACGCAGGTCATTCCTCCTCCAGCCTGTGATTGGACAGTGAAGTAAGTAGCAGTCCTTTAATTGGCATGTTCTTTATAATATGAACAATGTGGTACATCTGATTGGCACTTTGTGCTTGTCCCTCCCCCTATCAGCACTCGGATTGGTGGATTAGGTCGGGGGGAAGCAGGCACACTATTACTGTGATGAGATCTATGGACTTAGGCATCAGAATTAAAGCCATTGGCTGCGGAGAGACTCCTGCTTTCTGGGGCAAATAGATTATGAGGCTGAGAAATCTCTGCTTATATCAAATGTTTGGAATAAATCTATAATGACTGTTTTAAAGCCAATGGGATGAAAGCTTACTCGGGGGAATCTTATGAGCTGGGTCAGTGCTGGTCCTGGTTGGAGGTATCGGAGTTGTCACCTCTGCCAAAAAAAAAAAAAAAGTTAAGATAGGCTTACACAGCTTGATACCCGTGTGATCGACCCGCAATCCAGTGCACTGTGGTGATGTCAGCATGGAACGTCATCGATGTGTACCACTTTGCACATCGATTCCTGTTCAGTAGGGACCATTGAGCAGCTTCCAGCTGCTGCCTGTCATCACTCAGCAAAGCAGGGATCTGGACACAGGACTGCTGCTTCAGAAGAGGTTTGTTTTTTGTCCGCTCCCTTGCATTTAATACAAGCTGTTGACAACCCCTGTCAAGAGTAAATGAACTGCCAGGGGGGGGGGGGGGGGTGGGGAGGAGGGGGGGGGGGGGGCTCATCTCGATGGGGGGGATGGGTACCTCTACTACCACTGTGCTCGCATATGCACAGTAGCAAGATGGGCTTAGCTCAGGACATAGACTCCTGTCAGGAGAAGGGCTAAAGCATGTTCAAGCAGAGCGTGCAGAGAAAGAAATTGTATATTAATATTAAATAGGAGTAGAGCCACTAACAGAGGCTTACTTTACACTGGCAGCTCACCCTTAAACATGCTTTTTACATATTCACACAACAGGTGGCGTGAGGTAATATATTCAATGCAGTTCAAAATCTCAATGTTTTCGCATTCAGAATTGCAAGTGTGGTGAATATATTATCTGCTGTGGCAGCTAGAGACTTGCCCTGCCTTCTGAGCGAATATGTAAATAGCTTGTTCCTGGGGAAGCTGCCAGTGTAAAGTAAGTCTCTATGAGTCCCTGAGATAGCTGTGTCTTATAAAGCAATCAATACAGTATATGTATATCTCTGAAAAGTTTTTTTTTGCTCTTTAGGTGGAATTAGGCTGAAGATGGAGTTAGGGCCCCCATACACCTTTCGATTTCTCTGTCAGATTTCCTTTAGATCTCCTTTTGTTTTACCAAAACCATGTAATATGAGGGACTTTCTAAACCATCAAGTCTACCTGTGTTCAATCGCAGAGGACCCAGCACTACATAATGAATGGTAGATTCAAAAGATATCTGACAGATCTAAAGGTGTATGGCCAGCTTTAGTGCTTGTTTCCACTTGTGCAGATCCATTCAGATGGCTGCAGTGCTATCCGCGAGGACCGCACCCATAGGCAAAACATGAGCAGGCTCCACTTGTGCGGATGCGGTTGGTCGCGGTTCTGACCGCCCGCGTTTTTGTGCGGATGCCAGGCCTGAACGCATCACTGGAAAAGGGGCATGCCCAAAGTCCGCATCCAAATGCATGGATCTGCATTCGTGGAAACAAGCCAACTGTCTCTGGCTGCCACCGAAGGTGATATATTCACTGCAGTTGAAACTCTTATGTGGAATGAGCTGCTCATAAGGGATGCACAGAATTTAAGGGGAGTAGATATATTCTGTCACAACTAGAGACTCGCCCTGCCTCCTGAATATTTAAATAGCTTGTTCCAGGGTGAGCTACCAGTGTAAAGTAAGTCTCTATAAGTTAGTCACAGAGTGAGCTGTGTCTTATAAGGCAAATAATAGAGTATATGTAAATGTATTTTACAGGATCTCCAGCTACAGCACTCCCTGTTACAGCCTGGCATTGTTGAACCATGCACCATTATGTAGGACTGATAGCCGGTCCAAAAGCCAACTAAAAGAGTTCACATGACATTCCTGTAATCCACAAATTAAATATAGTTGAAATCTGGCCCATCCTGAGTGCCCTCATTTATTAATTAGCAGCAAACATTCCACATGTGAGGGTGTGATCCAGGGTGGTCTGCATGCAAATACAGTCTGTAGGACCCCCAGGCAGCCATCTACCATTACTCCTCCAGAGGGAGTCAGCGTTGCTGTATTGTTTAGGAAGCAATGTACAGCACCTGTTGGCTCCTCCCACCAGCCATGATCCACCTGCATTGCATAGAGAAGCAGAGAGACGGAGTAATGAGATGAAATATACGGGGGGGGGGGGGG
>CM070034.1:161023718-161034830 GCA_036250615.1 Ptychadena robeensis
ATGTCATTTATTTGTGTCGGGTACGAGTCCTGGCGGGATCCCAATAATACAACATTCGGCTGATGATTATCCCCCCGAAATCCTGACAAAATAAACAATCTGTTCTCCAGGAAATGAAGTTTCTGAAGAACCAAACTGCCTCCGGCAATCCTGTCACATGGTGGTGCCCACCCCCCAATCCTGCTTCATCCAGTTAAGTTGAACATTGACCATGCGGAAATAATAATGAATTCCATTCGGATACAAAAACCTCGGCCTCAGAACTTCCCAATATAAAACTTGCATGAATTTGGGGAGGGGTATATTTGGGTTGACGGTGCTCCGACTTGTTACAAGTTTTCAGATTTTCGGCTCCAGAACTTCACAAAACTCCAGTAATAATCAGAAATATCTGCAGTAACAGCTCCAGCCCTGGGACAGTTTCCCAATGATGTGACCAGCTTCCCTATTTTACAAAACGGTCTCCGGTACACAAATGAGGGGTTGCCGTTGATTGCAGGACATAGGAGAGCTTAGTGACTCCAGTATGAGCCTGGGGTGGTAAATGCAAAGTCAGATTTTTTAAATTTTTTATTATTGACCCTCGGCGAGTGCAAGCACCCATACGAAAACTCGTGTGCAAACAGTGCACAAAACACTTCAAGCAAGCACGGGTTGCACCATGATGTCCCTGCCCCAAAAGGATCCAAAGGACTGTTCCCTCGAAGGGGTGGCTAGTGGAGCGGCAGCCGAAGCCACATGTCCCTCGAATGACCTTTTCCCCAGGAGGCCTCGACCCGGAGCCAAGTCCCCCGGGAACTAAGATCCAGGCGCCCCTTTCCCACAGGTGACCGTGGCCAAAGCCTATTCTCCTGAGTAGTCGGGGCTCGAAACATGGAGAGACTGCCGGGCCGAAGCCGTAAGCAGCCTCTCCCCACCACGTTACGGTGCAATCCAGAAAGGCTTTCAACCCGTACTAGTGAACAAAGACAACACGTGCAAGGGAAGTGGGGGGACTCACATCTCAAAATAAATAAATAGGTGCCCTGTACGCAGCATAGGGCTGAATAAAAATTCCTTCAGTCGAGCCCCGGGGAGGTAGTTGCTATAAAAGTTGTGCTGTAGGTGGAAAGTGTCAAATGTGCCGTAAAAGGTGGTCCCCCACCACCAAATGCAAAGTCAGATAGTGTTTAGGGCCAAATCTTTCGAATGATTAGTGATGAGCGACTAGGCAATATTCGAATTCGCGTCATTTCGCCAATATCCGCCATAATATTCGATTCCATATTCGTAATCTCGAATATCCGCACTTACGACATGAACTGCGATCTAACAATCGCAATTGCGACCCAATATGCGCAATGCATGCAAGTCAATGGAGAATGGCGAAATCCGAAATTGCGATTATCCGAGAAAGCGCAATGCGACCAAATATGCGCAATACATTGAAGTCAATAGAGAATGGCGGAATCCGAAATTGCGATTATCCGAGAAAGCGCAATGCGCCCACATATGCGCAATGCATGCAAGTCAATGGAGCTCGGATATTCGACTGGGAGAATATCCGTCATTTCCGTTTAAAAAAATAGCATTGTGATTATATAATCGCGATCCGATTCATTGCAATGGATCGCGATTATAAAAGCGCAATAAATCGTGAAAAATCGCGATCGCGTCGGATATCCGATGATATATTCGCGAATATTAGCGATATTCGAGCTAAATATTCGAAAATTGAATATTCAAGCTCAACACTACGAATGATCACTTGTGCAATCATCGATTTGTGATTGATCATGGCGATCAATTCCGGTGATCGATCTCACAGAAATCATACGGAAAATCAAGACCTCTATATCCAGCTTAACGGATACGGTATGGGAACGCAGTAGCGTTATGTTGGCAAGAACTGCAAGCGCAGGTGCCCTTGGTATGAACACGTTTTTGATGTATTTTCACTATATTGTTGCCTTTTTTAGGCATTGGAGCGGTGTGGACTATAGATTTAGGGTAACACCTGTGAAGCATTAAATCTTTCTGGGTACCCTGAGGCCTACAGGTAAGTACACTGACGCACCCCAAATAGACCCAAGAAAGAAGCACTGGCTGAAGCCCATGTGTTCCCCTCTCAGAAAGATAATAAATAGTTGTGCACAACCGTCAGCAGTGATTACACAGCTACAGTGATGTCAGTGGCCAGACAGTGGGTGAATGGGGCCTGGGCAAAGATCACACAGTATTGAGACAACTCTTTCATGAATCCACCTATGAGCTACTGTCATTCTCAGCTCTGAGGGAGCAGTTTGGGTTGCCTGCAAGGCATCTATTCTTCTATTTCCAAATAGTCCGTTGTTGGAGGGCTCTGAAAATGGACTCGCGTACGGTATTTCTACCCCATACATTTGATAAGGTGATGCTTACCAGGCCAACTAGTGTCTCCAGTTTATATCAATTCCTGCTGCAGGACATTGCCTATCCGTCTGTCCAACGTACCCGATCTCCCTGGCTTTTCCTGTACCTGACCCTCCTCCAGGGTTATCTGTCTGTGCATAAAGTGATGGTTAGCGAGGTTTGGAGAGAAACACAATTTAAGATTTATCATAAGACCTATATGGGCTTATATCCTATTCGAAATTCTCCACAGGCCCACATACAGGCGGACGGTTGTTGCCCGAAATGCAAGCTCCAAAGGGCGCCGCTACTTCACTGTGGTCCTGCCCTGTGATGACACTGTTCTGGTCGGAGGTGCTTTCATATATACAGACAGTCACTAAAGAGGTTGGAACCCCTGCTTCTCGTATTTGCCTACCTGGACACGGATGTACAGCCCTCCATTAAGTTCTCTCTGTCGCAATGGGCGCAGCTGTGCCTCCTTGCGACAAGGGAGGTGCATTCTGACTAAATGGTTGGCACCTGCTTCCCCCACGACGGCCATGCTACAGTCGGTGTTACTGGAGCTCTTCCACACCGAAAGGTTGATTGGCGGACATGATGGGAGATAAACAGATTACTAAATTGTTTAATTCCTGCCATACACCCACAGATGGGTGCCGAAAGACATGCTCCGATATGCACCGGAATGCAAACGTGATGACGTCATCACGTTTGCACCCTGGTGCATTATGGGGCTGCTTCAGTCGGCCGGCACCCTTTATTGTGCCGGCCATTAGCTTCAATGAAGACGCCCAAGCTAATGGCATCGGCTTGCATCCATGTATTGTCCGATATTCTCTGGCCGGCCGAGCTGTGGGGCGACAGGGATCTGCCGCCCCATGTGGGCACATGCCGATAAGCTGCCGACTTTTCCGCTGACCGACGGCGCGAGCGCGCACGCACGTCGGTCAGGTGAAAAATCGGCCGCTTATCGGCATGTGTATGCCAGTCATAAGAGGTGGCGTAAATTCCTTCTCCTGAACTGAATGCGCTTATAGTAAACTACAGGTACTCCACGTGGTATGCCATGGCAGACCTTAGGAACACAGTAGACCCCCTTAAAGTCACTTGAAGGTGCCAAAAGTGCCTGGCATGTGGGTAATGGTGAAGTATTAGCTACTGACCTTGGTATGGAATAGTCTTTGACCATAGGTGAATGTTGGGGATATTTCTCCAGTTGAGTTAATGTTGAGTGTTTGATGTTCTATGTTTGTTTGTTGTGTTTATTCCCTCCTCTGCATGCCCCTGTCTGGGGCCCTCCGCGGGGTCCATTTTGGATATAGAACTCTGTGGTTAAATACGGTATATGGAGGGTCCCTTACCCCCTGCATTGCTACGGGACTTCTTCGGAGATAAGTATAGGAATCGGTTAATGTACACTTTTCATATGATGTGCCCACAGCCGTGGATTGGGAAACTCTGACGATTCTTTTTTTGTATGCACCGTGCTATTATGACTTCAGTTGTCCCGTATCATTGTCTTTGTTATAAAATGGTTGTGTGAAAAAGTTTTCAATAAAATATGATAAAAAAAAAAAGATCACAGAGTAAAATGAGGTCAGTATGAGGGGTGGGTGTTGCGTGTAGGTGTGCAACTCTCAAAATGAAGGAGTGTGGCCCCCAGTAACAGACAAAAAGGACACAAGGCGCTAATGGGATGTGTTTCGAGCGGAAGCTCTTTTTCAACCATAGTTGAAAAAGAGCCTCCGCTCGAACCAGATCCCATTGTTCCTATTGAGCCCTCCAGCAGGAAGTGATCTCATCCCTAACCAGGAAGTGAGGTCATCCTGGAAAGCACATGGCCCTGAGAGATCAATCCTTGTAAACCTCCTTTAATGTTAGTATCTTGACTGTAGTTTTATTTTATTCCATTCCATATTATTTAACCATTTACAGTATCTTACTTTGTTGTACTAGGTTGCGTGCCTCGTGTCCTTCCCCTCTCAGAAGTTGGTGGTGGGGGGACATGGTGGGGGCCAGAAGGTGGTTATTTATAATAAAACTACAGATCAGATATTACACGTAGATTTATATTCAGAGTCTTTCGAGTTCTTCTTTTCCTCCTTATATCTTCTGTCAGATCTGCGCATTGCTTTGTTTATTTTTGTATGGAGATGTGATGTTTGAGCGTCTCTCATATTTCTGGCTTTTCTAGTTTGCCAAGTGACAATCTTCTCCCTCATTTATCACCCGGGGGAGGGGGGGGGGGCAGATTATGTATTTCCCCTGATGGCACAAATAGCCAAAACTTGAGCTGCTGGAGTTTTCCCACCGGAACTCATGTATGAAACGTTCTAAATACACAGAGAGAAGATGAAGATGGTGCAGAGGATTCCAGTGAGATGCCCCCCCCCCCATCTCTAATGTAATAGATTGAAGAACAATGTCCAATATGAGGGGTGGGGACAAGACCCGTGCATCCGAGACACCAACAATGTCCTATGGTGGTTGTGGTAGATGGAAGATGTGACCTTTATATTACAGGACGTGTATATGGTGCCCTGTGCACAGTGTAGACCCCAGGTGCCCAACCTGCGGCCCTTTGGGTGTTGTTTGACGGCCCCCCTTGGTCCTCCACTTGCGGCCCCCAAAACCTTTTAATGCATATGGCATAGGAACTCACCTGTTCACCCATCCTCCACTGACGCGTCCTCACTTGGGAACTTCTTAGAACGGTAACAGGAGGAGAAGGACTCGATGAGCCTCCAGCTGAGCACGCTAATTGGCATACATGAAAGACAGCGCCTGCGCGCCTATGCTTCCACTAGACTACTTTGATTTGGATCATTTGTGGTGGAGCGAACCAGGTAGGCAGGCATCAATTCCCGTTCAATCGACTTCATAAGATCTTTTTTTTGGTTGATCGAACTGAAATATCGACCCGTATAGGGCTAGCCTGCATTACCATACACAGCTCAATCACAAATGATTGAAATCGAATATAAAATCAAAAACTGACTAGTAACTTTCATTTGATAGTTCACATTTGCATGTCGTTTTTTGGGTTCCAGGTGCCCTCTTGTGGCAAAAAGCAGTATTGATGCTTAAAAAAAATAAAACACGAATGAATGTCTGTTAATCTATAACACTGCGTGGTGGTACAAATAATCGGTGTTCGTCTGGCACTCTATTTCTTATTGCTCAATATGATTGAAACATGAAATAATTGACCAGTCTATGGCTACCTTGAGGCTGTGTTTAAACTATGACGCCGCAGAAACCGCAGGTGGCATTATGGACGGCCTGTGCATGTCCATAGTGTCCACCCGCTGTTTGGGTGCTGTTTCATGTCGTACAGGGTGCGGTATTCGCCATGTCGACAATACCGTGTCCTATACTTACTATTAGCAAACCTTACCTGGAAACACATCGGGCGGGGTTTGCCACCGCATCCACAATGCCTGCCCCCAAACGCTGTCATGGCGCACCAGTATAGACTTGCACGTAATTTCCCATAGGACAGTGGTTCCTAAACTTTCCTTGCAGGACCCCCCTTGTCTATTTAGAAATATTGTCTAGGCCCCCCTCTCCATTCAAACACAGGTTCAGATTAAGGGCCAGCGCCCCCCTGGAATACCTTCGCGTCCCCCAGTTTGTGAACCACTGCCACAGGGGAATACAGGGGACGGCTGCACTATGAAATCAACCGGCAGAAAAACATAGTGTAGACGCAGCCTAAAGGCTGCCATACACACCCCGACGGGTGCAGACAGACCTTCTCCGATAATCACCGGAATGCAAACCTGATGATGTCATCACGTTTGCACCCTGGTGCATTATGGGGCCCCTTCAGTCAGCCGGCACCCTTTGTGTGCCGGCATTAGCTACAATGAAGATGCTGGTCTTTATTGAAGCTAATGCCATCGGCCAGAGAACGTCCGACATGTCCGTTCTCTGGCCGGCCGAGCATCTGGGCACATACCGATAAGCGGCCGATTTTTTCGCTGACCGGCGGCGCGAGAGCGCACGCCCGTCGGTCAGGTGAAAAATCGGCCGCTTATCGGCATGTGTATGGCAGGCATAAGTGTTGTAGCCTCAGAGACCTAAACACATCAGTAACTGTCACCTTAAGAGGTCACCTCCTATCTCCAGCTTGGTCAATGTTGGTTGTCGGCAGCAGAAAGCGGCTCTCACACCTTAGATCTCATAACACAGAATATTTTTTACGCGGCATGGAATGGCTCTTCCCTAAACACAAATGACACATTATAACATTCCTTTTAATAGATATTTATGTGATTGCTCTATGATTGTGTGAAGTGCTAACATCTAATCCCCATAGCTCATCTCCTGTGTTCCTCGATGCCAGTTATTACCAAATGACAATGAATAGAATTGTTGTGTGTGTGTTGTGTGTCCCCGAGGCTGCCATTGTATCAGGAGAGTAAAAATAAGATCCATGTTTAGGAAACATCTTCATTTATTGCCACAATAATGCAGATAATCCATCAGCTGAAGCAGCACTGAGGTGTGATGGCGCCCTCCAGTGTCCACATTACAGAATGCGCACAGTACAGGTCATACCAGTCTCTGCTTCTTTATATCCTGATCACCGCATTGTATCGTAGAAATGTTCTTTTTTTTGTAAGTTTTAGTCTTACTCAAGAAACAAAAACTATCCAATGGTATTACTCCAGGGTCAATAATAGTGATAAATGTATGATCCCCAGCAGTGTGGGGAAGTTTGTCTTTACATATTCAGAAAAAGGAAATAAATTTGTAATATAGATATTTTCCTCACTTTACATATAAGAGCCCCTATTATTCATAAACCATGTGACCCCTCTGTGCAGCAGGGTTTTTAGTATAAAATCAGGGCCGTTTTTTTTGCTCTATGCATGTATGTATGTGCATAGGGCCCCTTTGACCACTAGGGGGCCTGCAAGCTCCGTTGAGATGTGCTTCCCACAGACCACAGATTTTGAGTCTTATCAGTTAACGAACCCAATGGGCTAGAGTTCCATTCCAAGTTTTGCATGGTTGTAGCTGAGGACCAAACCTACAATCCTGCAAAATTGGGGGTCTCAAGTCCCCTTGGGTCTAAAAAACCCAGACCCCAAAGCTGATCACTTTTTTTCCACAGAGATGAATTGGGGTTTTTGGTTACCCAACTTTGAGTTGCTTCCCATGAGTCTCCCTAGATCATTTCTACACAGCCACCCTGTACAGTCAATGTAGCATGGAGAGGCTCGGTGAAGGTGGCGGAGAAGGTGTGGAGGTGCTGGATTTGGGGACACAGGGCATAAAAGGAGATCTGCCCCGCTTCATAATCCACATAGACCCTGACTGTATCGGGACACTTGCCAGGTATAGTGACTTCTTTTCCATCATGCTTCACAAAACACCTGTCATCAAAATCATCATCATCATCATCATAAATCCACATCTTCAAACACCAAGATTTGTTATTGTTTCCAAAACCTGACAGGACTCCTTTCCTCACTATACTGGGGTAACACACCCCAACACCCCAACTTTCTGAATTGCCACCCTTCATGTCCCAATAATATCGACCTGAGGAAACACTCTGACTGGTCATTACCTGATAATATTCAAATCTCTGTGGGGTTGGTGGATGGACTTGATAATCTTCTGGCCCAGCAGCACCTTTTCTGTCCTCTGTAATAAAGAGGTGACAATGGGCTGTGTTTTCATCCAGTAATAAGTCTATGGCTTTCAGAATATGGATTCCTCCAGTTACACCGGTCATTATATCAGATAATCCAACGTGTAATGTGCGTGAGATCCCAGACACATCCAGACCAACTCTCTCTTGGTTCCCATCATCTTCCTCCTCAGCATTCCATAGGTCACCTGTGTCCTGTTGGATGGTCAGTGGATCCGTCGCGATACACAACTCCTCAATGTGACCCATCTTACTGGTCAGCTTGTCCATCTTCATGTCCAGGTCATAGATGAGATCATTCACTGAGAGTGCGACCTCCTCTGCCTTCCCAGAGATCTCACTCAGAAGCTTCTTCTCCAAGTCCTCCAACTGTCTTCTGAGGTTTCTGAACAAAGTTGTGATGCTCTCTGCTTCTCTATATGCTTTTTCCTGTTCTTCTCTCCTCCATTCCTCCAGGCTCTGGACTCGTTCCTCTGTCTTCTCTTTCTCCGTCATCAGTTTCTGTAGGACATTTCTCAGTTTCTTCTTCTGCTCCTCAGAGGCCTCTTCCAGTGATTTCATCTCATGTCCCTTGTGTTCCCCAATCAGACAGCAGGACACACAGATACAGGCAGAGTCCTGGGTGCAGTAGTACTCCAGGATCTTCTTATGGACAGAGCATTTTCTGGTCTTCAGGGTGGCGACTGGGTCACTTAGGACATGTTCTGGTGACTTGCTGTGGACTCTCAGGTGGTCACCACATAGAGAAACTTCACAATGTAGACAGGATTTAATGGCCGGTACGGGAGCATGGAGACAGTTTGTACAGAAGACCCTGGAGACCTCCTGATCTGATTCAGAAGACCGAAAGCTCTCCACTATGTTGTAGAGAGTTGTGTTCCTCTGCAGTGTAGGCCGCTCACCAAACTCTTGCCTGCATTCTGGACAGCAATAACCTCTGGACCCCTCCTGCGTATCCAACACCTGGTCAATACACATCCGGCAGAAGTTGTGTCCACAGCCCAGCGTTACAGGATCTGCATAGACATTGAGGCAAACAGAACATTCCAGCTCCGCTCTCAGATCACTGGATGCCATCGCTCCCAGCAAGAAGGAAGAAACGAAGGAGAAACTCAATGACGTAGGAATGGGTGGGGTATGAGTAGTCTCAGGAAGTACTTTCAGCTGCCTGTACCACGTGTGTTGACTAGTACCTTTAACCCCTTTTATCTCTTGCACCTGTACACCAACAATAGATCAGTGGACTTTTTCATATGAGGCTGGGGTACAAAGAAAAGAAAGTCCCCCATGTGTGAGACTTTGAATGGTAATCAAGGTATTGAAGTATATATATATATAGGAAAAACATGTATCATTTAAAAAGTTCCTTTATTGAAAATCTTTACATCGTAAATTGTTGTGAACTATTTACCGTGATGAACAAAAGTATTTACACACTCTGCGATTTTGCTATTTGTATTGAACTGCTGCACATAAGTATTTGAACACCTAGTAGTCAGCAAGAATTGTGGTTTTCAAAGACCTGTTATCTAAATGAGTAGCACCTGTCTGAGCTCTTTAAAGACACCTCTCCACCCCACAGCCAGTAAGGCTAAGTTTACACTGGCGGTTTTTTACCGCCAGGTAAACGACCGTTTAGCGTGGCCGACCGGCAGACGCCTAATGTGGTTTTCGGGCGGCCGTCCCATAGAAAGTCTATGGGGTCCTTAATTAGACGCCCTGTAATCTCCTGCACTGTTGTGCGGACAACTACAGGGAGTCGTTTATCCCGCGGCTGCGGGAGCGCACTGGCGGTTTCCGAGCTGCTAGCAGCTCGGAAATCGCCAGTGTAAACTTAGCCTAAGACTCCAAATACTACCATGGGCGACACCAGAGACAGAATTGTGACCTCCACAAGGCTGAAAAGGGCTACAGGCGATTGTTAAGCAGCGTGGTGAAAATAGATTGATATAGAATAGATTGAAGAGATAGAACTGTTGGAGCAATTATTAAAAAATGGATCTCCCTCGGACTGGGGCTCCATGCAAGACAGGAGCTACACAGGAGGAGCTGGTTAATGACATAAAGAGAGATGGGACCACAGTTTCAAAGATCACTTTTGGTAGAACACTACACCATCATGGTTTCAAATCATGCATTGCACAGAAGTCATCATGTCCAGGCATGTCTGAAGTTTGCCAATGCCCATCTGGTTCATTCAGAAGAGGCATGCGAGAAAGTCACATGGTCAGATGAGACCAAAGTAGAACTTTTTGGTCTAAACTTCACTGTTTGGAGGAAAAATATGTATGAGTTGCATCCCAAGAACACCATCCCTGCTGTGAAGCATAGGGGTGGTAATGTAGTATTGCCCAGGGCAACTTACTGCAGCAACCAGGTTCTTTTTGGATTTTTAGGATGCTACTGCTCAGATCACTGTCATTCATGGCTTTCACACAAGAAGTGATTGTCCACAACAGCTGGTTAGCGGTTAACTTATTACTAGAGGGATATATATAGTTCAGTTCACCATCACCTATAAGTTGGGATGGGGTTCAAGCATAAGGTCTATGTTGAAAACAGTCACTACCAGCTGCTAAGAGGAGTGGAGACTGATGGCTCTCTTGGAGACAACAGATGGTCCAGTGGAGGCAGCTGGGATCTGTAGTTCCTCAGGCACTCTGTGGCCTGCACCCACTTGGACAAGATGCGGAAGGGACTACCTTGGTCCAAAGAATGCCCCTGACATTCATTATGGGTGGTGAGTCAGCCCTCTGCACTTTCTGAGTGGACGGCGGCGGGGAACCCAGAGCAGCTTGCTCCAAGGTTAGCTGTGGCTTCAAGCCAGGAAACCCAGAAAAGACCCAGGAAAACAGCTAACTACAAAATATATAACCTCTGCCCAAAGGGAGGGGATTTACAGTTACTGGGCAGAAAACGAATTGAGATAGATACATTCTTAAAGCTGTATACACCAATTTATCCACCATACAAATGGCCTACCATACCAATATATATACAGATAGTATATACAGGTTGTCAGGATCCAGCCCCGTCCACTCCTGCTGGATCGGCTACACTGACACCGGTACCCT
>CM070034.1:161087776-161100833 GCA_036250615.1 Ptychadena robeensis
TCTATGGTGCGCTTTTGCTACAGAAATCTGTACCTCAGCAGTGCGCTAGGGAGGTTAAAAGCGCAGCTAAACTCACCTGATGTACTTTGAGTCCCTCGCTGGCAAACCCCTATTATTGGGATGATCTCTAAATCAAAAAAGCTTAAAAATCCTTATCCAATAAAGAGTTACTCCTGTATGACCCCCGTCGTCCTTCCCCTCTCCTCTACATTCCTCCCAAACTGTCTCGCAGTGGTTGTGATCACAATGACAGGACGGATAAAGCTTATCATGTCTCTATGTAAGTCTAAGGACTTTCTCCTATTGAAAGCCATTGTATCTGGTGCCCCCAGTGGCCACAAGTGTTACTGCTATTAATCCCTGGAAGACTGGTAAACACATGGTGCCTTCCAAGGGCAGGAGCAGAGCAGGTAAGTATGTTTTTGAGCCATTGGGACAACTCAGATGTAAGTTAAAATGTCATAAATTTTTGGGGGGTTTTTGAGTTTGTGCGCTTTAAATCAGACCTACCACCTCGCAGGGCACTTTACATGATCAGCAGCAGCACTGCCGATAAAAAAAACAAAAACATTTCTGACAGCAAGAGGAGAGAGTTTTCTGGGATCAACCTTTCCACTGTGTGCCGTGCTGCCACAGTGTGTTTTGTAAAGGCACTTGGGACGGATGTGTCACAAGTGCCCAGTCACACAGGATTTTGATGGCAGGGTCACATCTCTGGGATGTAACGTAATGAAAGCAGCGCCACCTAGTGCCAGTTTTGTAAAATAACAGCTCCATCATCAAATGAAGTATTCCCGAAGAATGGGTGTAACCAGCTTCTCTTCGCCAGTACTAAACATGCTGGTGCCAGGAATGAGGAAGGTAAGTACGTTGTTTTTTTTGTGTGTGTAGCAGTTTTCCCAGATATAAACTGCTAAAAGATGAATATTAGGTCAACGTTAAGTTATGAAATAGTTTTTTTTGGAAATACCAGATAACTCCTGGCAATGTTCTGATACCAATGTGAGAGTTGATGAGTGTTAAGGTAGCCATACACGGGCCGATTATCCACTTGATTCCTGGCCGATCGATCACCGGGCGCGTGCACGCCGATCGATTGAGGAGGAATCGAGTGCAGCCCACCTTGACCGATTGACCCCGCCCGATCGACTTGGCCTCCAAATCGGATCGGCCAGAGAACCAACCTGTTGGTGTTTTCTGATGGATCGGGCACACATCAAGGGGCGTTGACATTTGTGAATCGATCGACTGGTAACAGAATCGTCCAGGAATCGGTGGCCTAAGGTGGTAGGCACAGACTTGTATGGTCGATCGATCGACGCCTGTGGCTTCACCGGAATCGATCGGATGGGCGATCGATTGCTCACGAGTTGACACGTGTATGGCTAGCTTCAGGAATTTCCTCTGTTATTGTTAGTCTGTAATTCTGACCTGATTTGTCCCCCCTCTCTCCCCACAGTGAGGAAGTCTGCATCCTTTCCGCCTCGGGGACCGCCGTTGTTCTAAACCCCCGCTTCCTACAGGACCCAGCCAGCGAAGTCAGTGTGGAACAAAGGTTGTCCGCCCAACCTGGATTCTTTATAGGGTCAGAAAAGGCAGACTTTGATTATTTACCACACAGCAAGGATAGTGCTCCTCATCTAGGGTAGGTAGGGTGGATTGCGGCCGGGGCACTTCATTCCTTGTGTCACTAACAAAGGCAGAGGTAACGCCTCGCTACAACCAGACCATGCCCAACGTTTAAAGGGGCAGTCCCAAGCTCAAGTAAGGAAAGGTAGGCAATGAAACTCACATTTCAGTATGTGGAACACAACACTGGAACACATTGCCAGGAGGAGGTTATCTGAGTCACATGGCAGAGTCATGTGACCTACTCTGCTACCTTCTACACCATGACCTACTAGGCCAGACATGGGCAATCTACGGGCGAAGGCTATATCCTGCCTGTTCTGGCTTCACTCCGCTTGTTCTCTGCAACACACCAATTGTTAATATACAATATATTGCACACAATAAGATGAAGGCGTACCTAAGGTTGGGAGAGAAAATCTGAAAAAAGGGCGTCTCTGTGAGTTGGTCTCTGGGCAATCAGCACTGCCCCTCCTCCTGAGTGAATATGTAAATATTATGTTGCAGAGGGAGAAGAGGCAGTGCTGAAATGAGTGGTAGTGCTTCTGCGCTGCGTCGCAGTATAGGGCGGAATGTGCTTCTGATTGATGTGGTTTTTATATACTTACAATAAACCTCTACCTAAATGAACGACGTATAGCATGTCTGAGTCCTGCTCCGTCTGCTTGAACATGCTGTATAGTCACTCTATGAGGCAATTATTCTTGTAGCGCAGAACATATAATAAATATTTTTTAAAGTTTTTTTTATAGCAAAAACTTTTTCCCCAGTTATTAAATTTGATTATTACCATACATACTCAAGTATTATTCGAGTTTTTCAGCTGAAAAAGCCCCCCTCAGCTTATACTTGAGTCAGGGTCCCACTTCCCTGTCCGGGTGATTGCTGGTCTCCCTGCAGGCGCTGGCAGCCTCTGTGAATGGTCCGAAGTGTATTCTGTCCGTGGCATTCTGAAGTTCGGCTGGTGAAATGTAAACAAACTTGGACGGCAGCGCCATCTTGTGGACATATTGTTAATTTTTACTGAAGATGGTGGAATTTCAATTAAACAACTCCACTATCTGACTTTGCATTTCTCACCCTCATCCTATACTTAAGTGAATACGCTGAATTTTTGTAGATAAAATTAGGTACCTTGGCTTATACTCAAGTATGTGGTGTAATCTTATTTTTTTTTTTTTAAATCACTTCAATTCACAGAATGGTTTTTTTTATTGACTATCAACCTCCCTGAAATTGCAGCCCTTGCGCTGTTGCGGTTGCACACAGTATGCGTAAGCTTAGGCAGCAGTTGTCAAACACCGACAACCACCCCCATGTAATCCTAGTGGGCAACCACTCAAAGACTGACTGGGTCAGTCATATTGAGAAGCCCGTAATGTGAATCAGAAGTACCTTAACCCCCCTGGAGCCTAGTTCGTCCAGAGTTTGTTTTTAAAACCGGGTATGCATCAACCTGGCGTACCCCTGGAAAGCTGTAGCCACTCTCAATGCGGCCACAGCATTTCTGGAGTTCTGGGGGGGGGGGGGGGGGGGGTGTGGTGGAGCTCGCCATAGACCTCCATGCTAATGGTACCCCAGCCCACATCACCGGCATTATTGATGACCCTGGGGATGTGAACAGGCAGGGGAAGGGCAGGAAATTCAAGCACAGGACAGTGTACTCGGGCTGCTATCAGCCATACTGCGCCGTAGGGGGTTAAACGCTAGGGGGGTTAATCCAGCCAGTGCTATTATCCAGGAACAGCAGTTATTGTTCAGACAGAATTATGAATACATTTATATATGAATACAATTATTTTTTTATTATTTAAATATATAAAAGAATATTTACATCGAGCCGCTTGTAGAGCCAACAAGCTTCTGGATACGATGCTCTGTCTCACCCATAATGAACGCACGCACGCACACAAGGTCAGTAGTGATGGGACTGTCCTTTTAAATATCACCGATGACTTGGACCTAATAGCACGACAATGCTAACCCTGGAGGGTGGGGGGTTCGGGGGCACACCAAAGTCACCTGATAATTCCATCCTATCACAGCCTGCTTGACACAGTGTGTGTGTTTGTTTCAACCCTTCCCTAATCTGTAGCATTGGAAATGTCTAGAATGAAATTGGAGAATGTTGGTTGCATGAAACTTTCATTTGCTTTTGAAGTGACCCCCCCGTAATTCTCATGTTTAGGACGGAGGAGGTGTCGTCGACAGGTTGCGGGTTTTGTCACATTCCGTACGATGAACTGAACATGCCGTTTCCAGCTCACCTCACCTTCTGCTATACCTGTCGCAAGCAGAAAGTCCCCGATGTCCTATTCACCACCATAGATCTTCCCCGTGACGCTCCCCTGGTCGGAAAGGGCTGCCTGATCCAGGCCAGGTATGTGCTGTCTCTGCTCCGGAGTGTGACCTTCAGTGAGGGTTCATTTCTCTTAGGGCTTGTGTTCACTGTGTCCGCAGCGGGGAAAAAGACGCAGAGAGGACACTTCCCATTTCTGCTAAATGGGACACAGTCCACTCTACGTTCTCTAAAGCAGGTAACACATGGCTCGATATAGGAGCCATTTGAGGTTCCCTGCCCGATATCGGAGGAATGCTGTGTCTCCAGCTCCAGCCAATGCTTTGCATGGAGACCACGCGGTTGGACATGATTGGGAAAGGCACACACCTGTCTATATAACAACTAGTGATGAGCGGCATAGGCAACATTTGTATTCGGGGCATGCCGCAAATTTTATGGAAAACATTCAGAAAATATTCGCATTCGGCAATATTCGGGGGGGTTTTTTATTGTGAATATCGGCAGTTTTTATTTCGCATTTCGCGCACGCAATATATGTTTAACATGGCACGAATTTGTGTGCGAATTTTCAAAAGTGACGATCTTCGCAATATTCGCATGACCCAATATTCGATTTAATAACTGTTGATGGTCGCAGGGAGTGTTGCTAAGCTCTTGTTGCAGCCTTCCCATTCGTCCACTTGCATTGAGAGGCGTGTGTAATGGAAAAAAAATACTGAATATCCAGAATTGCGAATATTCGGCAATATATTCACCATCTTCGCGAATTTCCAAATTGCAGATATTCGCGATTAATATTCGGAATCCGAATATTCGCGATCATCACTAATAACGACCCATAGATGAGTTTATGTCCGAGCACAAACCAAGCATGGCATCACAGGAATTGTCTGTAGACCTCCTAGACAGGATTGTCTTGAGGCACAAATCTAGGGAAGAAAAATTTCTTCTTTGAAGGTCCCAATGAGCACATTGGCCTCTATCAAATGTCAATGTAAGAAGTTCAAAACCATCAGAACTCTTCCTAGAGCTGGCTGGCCATCTAACCTGAGTGATCAGGGGAGAAGAGCCTTAGTCATGGAGATGACCAAGAACACAAAGATCGCTCTGTCAGTACTCCAGAGGTCCTCTGTGGAGAAAGGGAGGCCAATGCTATCCTTACTGTGAAGCATGGTGGTGGCCGCATCATGCTGATGTTGTTCAGTGGCAGGAACTGGAAGACTACTCAGGAGAAAGAAGAAGATGACTGCAGTAATGTACAGAGACATCCCGGATGTAAACCTGCTCCAGAGCGCTCTTGTACTCAGACTGGAAAACGGTTCATCTTTCAGCAGGACGACGACCCTAAGCACACAGCCAAGATATCCAAGGAGTGGCTTCAGGACAACTTTGTGAATGTCCCTGAGTGGCCAAGCTGAGCCCAGACTGGAATCTGATTGAACATCTCTGGAGAGATCATAAAATGTCTGCACCGACGATTCCCATCCAACCTGACGGAGCTTGAGAGGTGCTGCAGGGTGGAATGGGCGGGGTCAAGGATAGGTGTGCCAAGCTTGAGGCATCATATTCAAAAAGACTTGAGGCTGTAATTGCTGCCAAAAGGGGCATCAACAAAGTATGGAGCAAATGCTGTGAATACTTATGTACATGGGCTTTCTCAGTGTTTTTAATTTAAATACATTTGCCAAAGCTCAAGTAAACTTTTTCATGTTGTCAAACTATTTATTTAATCCATTTTGGAAATAGTAAAAAAGTCTTTGTATTTAGTGATTTGCTTCATCTGTTTGTTTGTTCATCAGGTTGTGTCGGCTGAAGAAGAAAGCCCAGGCTGAAGCAAATGCCACAGTCATCAGCAACCTTCTCCCCTTCATGGAGTATGAACTGCACACACAGCTCATGAATAAGCTCAAGCTGAAAGGGATGAACGCTCTGTTTGGTCTGAGGATACAGATAACCGTCGGGGAGACCATGCTTCTCGGACTGGCAGTAAGTCCCTGTGAACCCCTTTAATAAAGAAGAGGGGGTTTCAGTAGCTTGGTCCATTGGCAGTATATGTTGAGATTTTGATTAGCATTGCCTTTCCCCCACTTTTGAAAGAACAACAATGTTAGAACGGAACATAATAGGGGTTTATGGTTATGAACCATATTTTTCGTACCATTAGACGCACTTTTCCCCCAAAAGTGGTGTGAAACGAGGGTGCGTGTTGTGGACCGAAGGTGTGGTAAAAGGATATTTGTTTGGTGTCCCTGCTGTACAGAGGCCTCAGCTTGTGGCTGTGTTCAAATCACTGTTGGCCATAGCGGAGAGATCTGCAGTATACCCTTCCACCCCCCTACTTCCCCAATGTGTATGTGTACTGATGTAATCAGCACATTGATGGCAATTGTTCACTAAGGACATCTTGTGGCTGAAGTTGGTATTGCAGGGGAAATTTTCCCTCCCAATTGATTTGAACACATATTTTTTATCTTGTTTTCCTGTTCTTAAGTGCGTCTTATGGTCTGAAACATACGGTATGTGTCCTTTTGAAAAGGCCATGAAATGTTCACCACCATGGTGTCCTTTCTGTTATCTTATATTGTAAATTCTTATATAATTTTGTCTTTTATGAATCCTTTTATAATTACTTTATCCCTTCAGTCTGCTACAGGGGTCTACCTAAGCTCTTTACCCACTCCTGGAGGGATTCAGATTGCCGGCAAGACCCCCAATGATGTATCCTACGAGCAACACGTCTTACACATGCAGAAGAAGATTAATGAAACAATTGCCAAAAACAAAGAACTGTATGAGATTAACCCTCCGGTATGTGACCCGGGGTACGGCGGGGTTCAGGTATTGGCACCTTTGCAATTTTTCTGTACAGCGTATGTGGCTTTAATGCTAATACAAAACGACAGAGCGCTTAACATACACAGAACCTAGAACAAAAGAAACCTCCAAGTGTTGGTAACATAACTCCTCTTTCAGTTATAGTTTAGGTAGGTGATGCCATCAAGGCTGTACTTCCTAAGTTTTTGGGAATAGCTGTGCCTGGGGACTTTCCCACTCCAGCTACATCTATTCTCTATGCATCCTTAGTGTAATGCGCCTGGGCACACAATCACTGCCAACTCCAGATATCCATTATCCATTTTGGGCTTTTTTCCACTAGTGCTGACTCAACCAACCCCCCTCCCCCCCCCCATCGCGTTCGATCGCACCTATAGGAAATGAATGGATGCATGTAAAAAATCGTGCTCCTATTAACTGGGGATGCGATTTTTAACCTGAATTTTGACATGAATGGACACGGGCACAATTTTCCACTAGAGCACGTGGTCGGGCGCGACACCTGGTTAAAAACGCGGTAGGGTCGCGCTCAAGACCACCCCCAAAATCGCTTTTGTGCCCGACCGCATAAGTGGAACCTGACTTATTTCTATGCATGCGTTCGGTCGCGGAAGCGTGTTTGAAAACATGTGCGTCTGCAGGCGACCGCACTAGTGGAAACCTGCGGTCCCCATGCACCCCTATGAACATCTACCGTGATTTACGCTCATGTCCGATATCCCTTTTTTCAAGGGGGATTGATTGATCCCGCTCGAAAACAGGGATGAGCGCATTAGATATGGGCCAGATATATGGCCGTGATCACGCTCAAAGCGGCCATCGATCTTGCCCATATATATGCATGTGTTCCCTGCTTTACTCACCTTTGTCCATTGCTGGCTGCCACTCTCCGGTGTCTCTGGCTTTTTTCTGTTCTCCCCATTATGGGGAGACCTTACAGTGTGCTGCTGTCAAAGGAGAGGGGCAGGAAATTTAAAAAGACAGGTCCTATGTACCGCGTATGGTACAGGAACTGTTCTCTACCTGTAATGCCAGGGAGGTGAATTGGGTAATCCAGAAACAAGCCAAAGGTCATACACAAAAGGTGAGTCTTAATAAAGTGTGGTACAGGTGGATAAGGCAATCCGAGGTCAGGGCAGGCAGTGTTTAGGCAGAAATCAGGCCGGGTTACTGTTGATAAGAAAGACACTCGGATATCACAAAGTTGAGATACATACTGTGTTGGACGAAATAGACACATATGCCACATGTGATCAATATTCTTGCTGACTTGCTCTTTCTATTTACTGTGATCTTTCACATTTTTAAGGAAATATTGGATGAGGTAATCGGGTCACCAATCCCAGAACCTCGGCAGAGAACCAGACTGCTGCGGTCCCAGTCTGAGAGTTCTGATGAAGTCATTGAGCTGGACTTATCACACGGGAAAAAGGACGCCTTTGTGCTGGAGGTGAGATAATAGAATGTCTCTTTATATGAAGTCAGGGCTCGTGCCCACTGTACCGAGTGAGGACCGACAGATAAGCTGTGGAGAACAACATGATGACGTCATCACGCTGCTCTCCATCGCTCAGACTATCGGCAGGCACCTTTGTGTGCTGGCCGTTAGTTTGGACAGTGACGCCGGTCCCCATTCAAACTAATGGCATTGGCCAGAGATTTTTGGACATGTCCGTTCTCTGGCCGACCGAGTTTGGGGCGACAGCCATTTGTTGCCCCATGTGGGCACCCGCACCCACAAAATCGGCCATGAGCGCGCATGCACACACATCAGTCGGTGGCAAAATCGGCCACGGCTTGTTACGTGTGTGGGAACCCTTAGTCTTTAAGGAAGTGTTGGACAATTTGGCAGTTAGGAACATAAACTAAAGTAAAATCCTTGCCGCTGATAGAGAGAGTCAGCATTACCTACTCCATTGTCCAGAGAGCTTGCAGACCTTACCTGTAGTGATGGATGGACTTCTCCGCAAATACCCATAATCTGCATGTTTGTGGCAAACCGCATTGACTTGGTATATTTGTAGCCACAATACCATTATAAAAGGGTGCAACCACCTGAACAGTGTCATGGCAGAGCCATTAATGGCTAAACATTTTTTTTTAATGAAAATATGATTTCTAGCCATTAGAGAAGAAAAAACACCATTAACAAATATGCTATGTATTTGTTAATGGTGATTTTTTTCATGTCTAATGGCTAGAAAAAATATTTCATAAAAAAAAAAAAACAACAAAGATCCGCCCCCAAAAACTTTCTGAACCACATTTTAGCATAGGGTTTGGTATTTTTTGGAAGAGGGGTGCCACGAAATACCCGAGGTCCCCCCTCCAGAGCATACTAGACTCCCTGCTGGCATATGGTCTGATATTTCTGAAAAATGGAAGCCACGAACAGAGTGCAGTCGCCTCCACAAGAGCATACCAGACCACTTTTGGCTGACCTGGAAGGGGAGGAAATGGGGGGGCACTCCCATCCAACAGGCCCTATTCCATACCTTAACTATGGGGAGACCCCTCATTAAGGTAAGGGGATTTCTTTCCCACAACCTTGCCCTGGTGTTTTGTATCCAGATTTTCCCTTTAACAAGAGGACCCCAGCCCTCACCCTAATAAATGACTAGAGCCTAGGTGCCCAATCTGCGGCTCATTGGGCATTCTTCAGAGGCCCTCCTCTGTCCTCCACTTGGCCCCTGGAACCTTACTGTTCATGCATAGGGCATAGGAGCTCATATTGCATCACTTAACCTCTGAATCAAAATGTGCATCACCATACTACAGTGTTCCTAATGCTTGAAGTATCATTTAAAATAAGTTTTGTTATTTAAAAATGAAATGTCTTCTAGCTCTGCCTGCTGTCATTTCCGCATTAAAAAATGCTTCTACAAGTCAGTATAGATTGAATATGTGCGGCCCTTTAGTGATGCTGAGGGCCACACTTGTGGCCCTACATATCAACTCTGTTGCCCACCACTGGACTTGAGAGATCTCCTGGACCTCTTACCAATTCACCAGGAATGGTAATAGATAGTTCTAGAAATAAAACACAGACATGGTGTAAAAACTTTTTTTATCTTACTTCTTTTTGCCTTCTAAAATGCCCAATGCTTCTTAGGCTTTGTTTCCATTACGTTGGGAGGTCCCAACGTAACAGACAGACTAACCTGCTCGGCGGAGGGTCTGTCTTCATTGCGCTGAGCCGATCCGCCGGTGTAAGGCTGAACGTAGTCGAGTACGTTCAGCCTTTACACCGGCGGATGTGTAAACAGACCATCCGCCGGCAGGCAAAGTCTGTGGGATACGTCGGGACCCCTGCTAAGCTTATACGCTTAGTGTAGGGGTCCCGACGTATAATGGAAACAAGCCCTTACAGTGTGAAGAATGCAGCATTTTGCAGCTTCCTGGAGATGAACAGTAGGTGTATGTGAAGCAGATGACTAGTTTTTCTGTCTTTCAGATTGATGACACGGATGCTGTGGAAGATGTACATTCTCTCCTTACTGATGTGCCACCCCCTCCAGGTGAGACGTTTGCTGATCCATACAGAAAGGGTTTTAAATGGAATTGTCATTGAATTTCAGTCCTTTAAAATTTGCATAACTCCTCCCAAGAACCAGCCCGCTTGATCTATCTATCAGAGACTAAGGTCTCTTGAGAGGAGTGTTGAATAAGGCTATGTTTTCACTGTGTTGTGTGCTCCATCGGGACCCCCTACGTTAAGCACGGTGGTCCCGTTTTGGCCGGGAAAGTCACGTTTTTATGTGGCTTTCCCAGGCCAAATCCCGATTTCAAGAAATCCCGGATTTTTCCCGGGTTCTTGAAATCGAGCTGATCTAGCAGGGAGGGGGTGTAACTCTCCCTGCTAACGTCCCTTGCACATTATCAGTACAAGCGGGTGGGACATTAGCAGGGAGAGTAACGCCCTCTCCCTGCTTGATCAGCCAAAAGCCCAGGCGGACGATGGAAGTGATGTCAATGACGTCACTTCCGGTACGTGGAACGCGGAAGAACCACAATCCATGTACCAGAAGTGATGTCATTTCCTGTACGCCCCCCCGGGTCTCCGATGCAGAAACTTGACAAGTATGCCCTACGGATCACATACACATTACCTTTCCAGCGGATTTTCTGTTAGCCGATCGGCTAATGCACGGGTTGAAACAATTAAATGTGTGTATGGCGTGTACAGATGTAAATAACCCCTATGTCCTATCTGTAGGGTTCTTTAGCTGCAACACAGAGGTTATGCCTGGGATCAATAACTGGACCTCGGACATCCAGGTAACTGATCTTTTCTTTCTAAATTGTCTTTTCTGATTCTTGAAGTCAGTGTTACAATAACTGGAATGTTTGCATATCATGTTTAGCCTTAGGTGATATCTCTTCAGAAATTTAGCTTCAGTTACAGGGAATGTCTGTCATTTGACTAAGCAAATCACACGTGTAGGAGCTGGCATTCCTGAGCAAGACCTGTAGTACAGTACTTTTCTTTTTCCTTAAGGCCCCCCTTGCCTTTGTTCAAGACAAGTCAGCCCCCCCCCCAACTCCTACCCCCATACACACATTAAAAGAAAGTGGTGTCACAGCAATACCGCCCTGGGGTCTCCTCCCTGCTAGCTTGCATGCTCACAACTCTTCTTTATATCTCTAGCAATTGTGGGGATGATACCATGTTCAGGGGCTTTGTAATAGACTCACAAAGTCAGATATTGAAATTTTCAAAAAGAAATGCCGCAATTTCTTGGATCAGTTTGAAAAAAAGTCCACAAGATGGCGCTGCCGATCGTTTATATTTTACCAGCCAAGTCCAGCTCAGGATATCCACTTTTGGTTTACAGAGAGCGGAGGGGAGCCTCTCTACACATCATCGGTGTCATAAAGACGCTGGATATGTGGGCTGGGAAAAGCGGTGCGGTGGTTAACATTAACATGGAGGTCCATGGCGCCAGCCCCCCCCCCTCGATCTGTGTATGGCCACCTTAAGCCAGAGAGGCTTCCTGAACTTTTCCTTGCAACATTCAGACCAGGATACTCTATGTGTATCTCTATGGACGCTGAGGGTGACCACCCTGCCATTTAGTGCTGGATAGGCAAGGAACAGGAAATAGAATTATCAATGCTCAGACCAGAGACAGGAAGTAACATTTCCTCAAGATTTTTAGAGGCGATACAGAAGAAACCAGGCAGGTAAAAACTTTGTTTTATAACCCTTCAGGCTAGGTTTGTTTTATAACCCTTTGTCTTGTATACTCATTATATTAATAGTTTAGTAAATAAAAATAAAGAAATTTAACCTGAACTGACTTCCTGTCCTTTTTCAGATGTTCACCTCCGTTAGGGTCGTCCGGACCAACAACATGAACCTGACCAATCAGACCCTGAACAAGAACTTTAATGATATCTGCGAAAATCTCCTAAAGGTGTGATGTCATCATGACGCCGTCTCTCGCTCCTCCTGCCTCCTCCCTCTCCCGCCCGGTGCTCTCTTTTAATTTTTATTGATTAGGTTATCAGTATTCATAATGATATTTCTTGCTTGTGTCTTCCATGTTACTGACTGTCATTATATAAGAAATATCGGGTTCATTATTTTACCTAACACGGCCACTCGATCTTCCCCTCTGCAGAGTCTGTATTTCAAGCTCCGTTCCATGATTCCCTGCTGCCTCTGCCACGTCAATTTCACGGTGGCAGTTCCTGAAGATGAAGCAATACAGGTACAGAGGTTTATTATCTCCTATATCCGGATTGGATATCCGTGTGTCATGTGACCCTCTGTGCTCCATTAGTGTCTGCTGTGCGCCTCATCTCATGTCTCATCTCTTCCTGCTGATGCAGATCGCAGTCACCGCTGTCGCCATCACTTACGACAACCAAAACGCATTGCAGGCCCCAAAGAAGCCAGAGCGTGGTCAGACTCGAGGTAAGTACCAGAGGGTTTATATTATATTAATTGGGGTGTTGGTTTACTGTAACCTGATGAGATGTATATTATATTATTATCATATAATTTTATATAATAAAATTATATTATTGTTTGTGTGTTGTGTATACATGTGTTTTGTGTTTGTTTGTGTGTGTATTGTATTTGTTATGTTTGTGTGTGCATTATATTTGTTATGTTTGTGTTAGGGCTGGACAATAATTCAATATCAATATATCGCGATATAGATGAATATCGAAACATCAAAAATGTATATCGAAATATCGAAAATGTGTTTACAAATTGTATTATTTGCATATAGGATACCACTTACACCTTAATTGGGTGTGGCCACCATCCCAAATTATAAT
>CM070034.1:161132733-161146173 GCA_036250615.1 Ptychadena robeensis
TTGAATTGGGATGGTGGCCCTCCCATAAGTAAGGCAGTAGTGGTAAGTCCCTTCTATGTATTTACACTTATCTGCAATGTGTTTTTCGTTTACTGGTTCTTCCAGATTTTATGCTTTAAAAGGGAAGTATGTTAACAAATGTTTTAAAAAAAAAAAGCTGAAACGCAGAAACTAGACAGACAGATTGATGCTGAGAGGCTACTCTGTAGAACGTCTCTATTCCATTATGGATCTGTACCGTGTGATGGTGGCGTTGCTTATTTCTTTCATTTCTGGGGGGTCGTTCTGCTTGTGCCTGCTAAGACGGAAATGCCAAGTGCTTGAAAAGAAATATTTTGCGCCATTTCTGGATCTAAACTTCATTGAATGTACTGGATTTGAGCAGCTGGATTTTACCATTGCGGTGCATTGTGACATGGTGGGCAGTGTCAGCATGACAATGAAGGAGATACCTCTGGAGACAGACTGGCTCTGCCTGACACAATACCAGGGGATGGTCATGGAGGCCGGAGCATTCTCCCAACTAAGAAACTTGAAAGCTCTCTCTATATCTGGAAATGTAGAGTTCCTACCAGAAGCCTTCTCTGGTCTTTCCCAGCTCTCCATTCTCTGGATAGAATCAGAAACTATTCGCCATGAAGTCACTTTTTACGAGGACACATTTCTTGGTTTAAGCTCACTGCAAAAACTGAAAATATCCGGTATAGACTTCTCATCATTTAACTTCACAATATTTAACCATCTCAATCAACTGGACCATCTGACCTTGGAGAACAACAACATGAAACATCTGTCCAATCTAACAACGTACATAGGAAATCGCAGAAATCTGCCCAACTTACGCAAATTGTCGATAATCAACAACCTTTATGGACTGTCAGAAGAGGATTGCTTTAGATCACCATATGCTGTGGTTGATGGACAGACGGAACCGGATGTAGATTTCAATATCACTTTCCTAGAGTTCAGTGACACCCGAATTTTTTACATCGAAAATAATTCTCTTTGCAATTTCCCACATTTGGAGGTATTTCAAGCCATACAATACCCTAAAATCAAAATGATGCGCTGGTCAGGTATTAAAACCATCGAAACAATTTCATTGCCAGTGTTTACTGAGGACTCTGTTGAAATTTGTGAAATCGCTTTGCATTTTGAGGTTTCACAACTGGTCATAACCTCCAGTGTAAGGGAAATCTATACATTTAGCGGCTCTTGTGAAACACTAAGGCACTTGGATCTTTCTTATAACTTTATCAAAGAAGTCACCTCGAAGCAATTTCAAAGGCTCAACAACCTCCTGACCCTAAATTTAACCTCTAACAGTTGAAAAACCCTGGACATTTGTGAAGATGGATCCACGCTAACGATGGAACTAATTTACCTCAACGTGTCCTATAACATGTTGAGTAGACTTTACAAAGGTCAGTTTGTCTGTTTGAAGAAGCTTCAGATCCTGTCCTTAGAAAACAATGACATTAATTTCATCGAAGACTTCTCGTTCCACGACCTGTCTCAGCTGGGTACGTTAAATCTCCAAAATAATAACTTGTTTACCTTAAGCAATTTCACATTTGCCAATCTGTTTTTATTAACGAGTCTAAACTTATATGAGAACACAATATATGATCATGATTCCAACGTTTTCAACGACCTTGGGAATCTGCAAGAGTTGATGATCACCTATGATGTAGACGACTACTTATTCTGGTTTAATAATTTCCATTTACCTCTGACACATCTGATGGTGGACACCAGGTTTATGATATTTGAGGATAATTTTTATTATGGGTTCTCACAGCTACAGGTTTTACAAATAGACGCAGTTAAGATATATTCCAACTGTTCTTCTCTGTACGAGTTTCGTGACGTCAAGCAGCTGAGCCTAAAGAACCTTCTAATTTATGACTGTTATTGGCCTGATACAAACCCCCTCAGTATATATACTAACCTTGAAAGATTGCACTATACTGGAAATCGACATGACTTTTCAGACGTCACTTTGAACTTTCTGAAGGGTATCCCCTTAAAGTTTCTACATCTGGAAGATATTGAAAGACTCATTACATTCGGCCAGGTGAAGGTTCAGAAGATGTTTAAGGAGTTGTCACAGCTCAAAGTCTTACATTTACAGAGTTCCGGGATCAATACCTTGGGTTACAAAGACTTATTTGAGGGTCTACGTCATCTGGAATTTCTTCTCATTGAAAACGAGGACATTCAAGAACTGAATGAAGCTGCGTTGGATTCAATGCCGAATTTGAAGTATGTTTATTTTTTGGAAACAACATTTGCTTGTAATTGTAAATTTAAGGGATTGTTATCCTGGTTGGAGTCCGGCACTACAGTGTCCATTATTAACTTTCACAATCAGTCGTGTCTTATTAACCAAAACACCTCCAATCTGGTTTCCTTCCTTCGCAGTAACTGTCACTCTGACCTGGATTTGATCATGTTCGCTGTGACCTTTGTGTTCACACTAATGTTTATGTGTATATCTCTCTTCTATGAAAGTATCTGGTGGCATATCCTCTACCTGGTGTACATTGTGAAATGCTGGCTAAACCACAGACACCGGGATGGAGAGCAATATGAATATGATGTTTTTGTCTCTTACAATACACACAATGAGTTGTGGGTCACAGAGCAGCTTCTTCCCAGACTGGAGGAGGACGGTCCTCCTTTCTTCCGGGTCTGTATCCATAACCGGGACTTTGAGGTTGGCAGAGACATTATTGAGAACATCATGGACAGTATCTATAACAGCAGATGGACCATCTGTGTTATCACCCGCAATTACCTCCAGAGTAACTGGTGCTCCCTGGAGATGCGGATGGCCACTTACAGACTTCTATCTGAGAGTAAGGACTCGCTCATTTTGGTGTTCCTTGATAAGATTTCCAGAGAAGAACTCCAGCATTATCACAGACTAACTAAACTGCTGGACAAGAAGACCTACTTGGACTGGCCTGATGATGAGAATGGGCAGAAGCTCTTCTGGGCCAGACTAAGGAAAGTCATTGCCAAGTCTGGTAGGAAGCCTTCAGTGAAGAAGAACTGAGACGTGTGGATGTTAGCATGGTCACAACTATAGGCTTTACAACTAGCTCCCCCACAAATCTGGTCAGAGATAATGTAAAGCTTTGTTGGTCTCTTTCGTGGAGCATATATATGTGGACTATATAAATATGGAGGTACATTTTAAATATAGGAAAATGCCATTGAGGTTCTCTCTAAAAACTTTAAATATTTTACTTTTAAAGGAAACGTGATACTTTGTTGTTTGTTAAACTGAAGTTTAATCTGCCCGTGTCACTGGTTCTCAACCTTTTTATATCCGTGACCCAGGAAGTGACATTGCAAAGTGTCAATTCCTGTATTTGTAACGCGGAAGTGCCAGTCCAGAGTGTCAATTCAGTGTTTTAAATACCGGAAGTGACACTCCGCAACTTCTCTTCCGGCACAATCAGGTAAGTTTAATGTTCCCTCCCTTCTATTTTCCTACCCTGCTTGTGCAAATGATGTGAGGGGTTGGGAAGTTAGGAGGGAGAGTAACGCCCCATCTCTCCTAAGTTAGGAGGAAGCCCCATCCTTCCTGAGTTAGGAGGGAGAGTAACGCCCCATCTCTCCTGAGTTAGGAGAGAGAGAAACGCCCCATTCTTAGGAGGAAAGTTTGGAGGGAGAGGATATTATTTTTCCACCTATCTTCCTAACACTGCCTGTGGCAATCAGTGCTGCAGCTTGACAATTTCAGTGAAAGTGTCGACCCCTGTGAAAAGGACCTTCAACTTCCATAGGGGTCCCGACCCACAGGTTGAGAACCTCTGGTTTATGTCTTGTCTTTCATGCTTTTTTTTTTCTTTCTTTCCACCTAAAAATGCTAATGACATTTTAAAATAAAACTTTTTATTAACTTGCATGTGGTTGGTCTGTATGAGTCTCTATGCAAAACAGTATCACTATGGCTTGTGGGAGGGGCAATCAGTATTTTGTACTTTTTCTTTACAAAAAACAAAAGAAATAGTGTAATGGAATGAGGAAAGTGCATTTGGAATAAGCCTGTGACACCCTGTGTCTGAGAATAAAGTGTGCTGTGAGGGGTTACTGTAGGACAATGTGATCTGTGCTGTTACCAGGAAGAGCAGGTGTTTGTCTGGCTCTGGATGTAATGTATTAAAACTTAGGAATGTGCTAGATGTTTCTGAATATGTGAACGTGACATGCCTTTCTGGGAGTGCCAGCCTCTGTTATATAAAGTCTAGTCTGGGGCAGAGCTAGGGTCTTCTGTGTATCCTGAAAGTTCTGCTCCCCTGTCTAGATCTGCTCCCCCTGCAGCACATAACAGCTAGCAGGGGGAGCACATCTAATGAAATGAGATAGACGAGGGGGGAGCTGATATCGACCAGGGAGTCATGCATAGCAGTGGCTGTGAACCTGTCACCTGTGTCCATGACCCCCGGTCTCCATCAAGCTGTGCTCCCTGGGACCCTTTAACAGCAGTGGCCGCAAAACTGTCACCCACGGCGGCTGCTGACTCCATGTTCCCCCAGTCTTCTTGCCCTCCGCTCCCCCTATAGCAGACAATGTCATTAGCTACAGGGGGAGCAGATGTGAATGTAGGGCAAGAAGACCAGGGGAACATGAAGTCAGCAGCCGCCATGGGTGACAGTTTTGCGGCCACTGCTGTTGAAGGTTCCCAGAGAGCACAGCTCGATGGAGACCGGGGGGTCATGGACACAGCAGCCGCCCTAGGTGACAGGTTCACGGCCACTGCTATACATAACTCCCCGGTCGATATCAGCTCCCCCCTCACCTGATTTCATTAGATGTGCTCCCCCTGCTGGCCGTTATGTGCTACAAGGGGAGCAGATCTAGATGGGGAGCAGAAAACGACGGTACATCTGTCTGTGGGCTGAAGAAATTCACTGCAGAGATGTGACCTGTGATTCTTTCCCTTTTTCCCCGGCTGGGGACGAGAGTGGCCTGGCCCTAGGTGACCATCAGAGGAGAGAGCTAGGTGTAGAGTAGCTGCTGAGGCAAGTCTGCTCCCAGGATGGCTGGCATGTATGGCACTGCTGTGGACTGACTGATAACATTAATAAAGTACCCAGCTCTTACAACCAAGCTATGGTGCCTGGGATTCTTTATTGGGATGAGTACAACCACCTATGATGGGACCATTACCCCCTCTGTGTGTGAGAGCGTGAAACATAGGGGAACTTTCTAAAGAAGGCCGTTTAGTTGCCCCAGAGTCTGCCTGTAGGGGGCGGTCCTTACAAAACCAGCACCCAATCCTAAACAAAAAGTTTATTGCAAACATCCTAACTAGAAATAACAGTGTAAAACTATGGATAAACTAAGATAAAAACACTAGCAAATGAACAGAGATTTGATAGCGGTCACTGGTCTGATTTTCAGAATTACTGTGTGTGTTGAAATTTAGAATCTAACAAACAAGAAGTTTGTCCTTGTTATAAGTCCATGCAATATTGTAATCCAGCATTCCAGACTGGAGATTCGGTTGAATCAATCAGACAGTCAGTTGAGGTCATCAGTTCAAAACAAATTTGTAAGGCATCAATGAAGGACCCAAGTTGAAGGACCAAAATGCTTTTAACCCTTTTCTCCTCAAAGGGAGGAGTAGTAAACAGAGCTGGCCAACCTCTTTACCTAAATAAGTCAGCCTATACTCCCCTCTCAATAGAGGGGAGTATAGGTGACATGAAAATGCTGATGAGTCAAATCTCCCTGGGAATACACGTGGCAATCAACCCGCTTACATTTTCCCTCCCAGTATGGTCTCCTGAGAAGAAATATAACAAATATGCTTTCTGTTATCCCAAACCGAATTAGTGGAGATCTTGATTTTGGGATATTGTACATCTCTGGTTCTAGTCTCACAATATCCCCATTCCTATACATAATCATCACCTGGAATTACAGACGGCTGACATAAATGTATGATTTTTGAAGCAGATTTACAATTATAAATCAGGGTTAAATCAATGGTCAATATTTCCTGCTTTTGGAGTGACCTGAGATGCTAGCTCCCCTCCCCAAACTCAGCTTAGCCATTCATGTTGTCATGTCCCTTTATTAATGAGAAAGGTTACCTAAAGCATATCACAAACTGTTTGTGATATAGATGTCATTGCACTGCGCCCGATATCGACGACGCTTGAGGACCCCTGGTCCACATCCAAAGCAACGTATATGGAACAGGGTTTACCAACATGTTGGTTCCCTGTTCCATAGAGTTTCTTGGAGCGGGATTGATTGATAGATTGTTGAAATAGATCACCGTGCATATCCAGGTACTTTGGACCTGGATATGTGGATTGCATTGTGTTCCTTAGAGAATTTGAGTTAACTGTGAGTGGTCTGACAGAAACAAAATCTATCATTACCACATGAAATCAGCACAGATATGCACTGGACCCAAATGAATTTAAAAATTTTTTACATGGTGAGACAGTTCTATGAGAATCTTTATTCAGAGAGTATGAGAGATTAGGGGGTGGGGAGTGAGGTGGAGCGTGAAGATGAGAGTGAGGTGAGCGATGAACGACCCTGACGGCACTGTGTGGTGTTTATGCGGCTAGACATTCAGCTAAACAATGATCTGAATCTTCAATAAATGAAAGAAGATGCTTTCTTGCGTATCTAATGGGAAATTCTAAAGGCTCCCATACACCTTACAATCTTACCCTACAATTTCTGAACAATCCACTTTTGTTCTACCAAAATCATGTTACATGAGGAGCTTTCTAAACCTTCCAATGTATTCTATCAGGGAGGACCCGGCACTACATAGCAGTCATATATACCTTCCAATCACTATGCATTCTATCAGGGAGGACCCGGCACTACATAGCAGTGATATATACCTTCTAATCCCTATGTATTCTATCAGGGAGGACCCGGCACTACATAGCAGTGATATATACCTTCCAATCACTATGTATTCTATCAGGGAGGACCCAGCACTACATAGCAGTGATATATACCTTCCAATCACTATATATTCTATCAGGGAGGACCTGGCACTACACAGCAGTGATACCTTCTAATCACTATGTATTTTATCAGGGAGGACCTGGCACTACATGGCTGTTGATAGATCTAAAGGAAATTATATGGAGTTATCTAGTGTATGGGGGCCTAACTTAATATTTATCTATTGTATTGAACTGTTAAACTGCAATACAATACAAACACAGAATGCGATCATACATAACAAACATGATTAAAATGGGACAACCAAAAAATGAGTAGTGTTGATCATGAATATTGTATTTGCTCATTTTCATTTGCAAATCCACTATATACTCGACTATAGTGCTATGTCTTCGTCATTGCAAATATTCAGTACCCCCAATCACATTGCGTTCACAATATATGCATGTACAAGTGCTGATTTGCGCAATGAAGGAGATAATGACTGGAGTTTACTAATTCTTGAATTTACGGACTACGAAAAGTAGGTGAAAAATTTTCGATATTTCGCGAAAACGAACATTGCCTATGCTGCTTATCAGTATAAAAGATGACTTACAGACAATTCTGGGTCCCAGGCCAGATGTAAGAGCAACTTCTACACATAGGAGCGAGAGATCTAAGATGGAGGTCACCTGAGAAAGCTTCTGCAGTTTAAGGTTATTTCCTGGTTACCATTGTTACGCAGCCCCATGGTGACTGCAATCTACAAGTCTACAACAATATGTTTAAATGGGTGTTTCACACTGTCCTTGTTGTGTATTAGATTATTTGATATTGCCTGTTATGTTGGTGGTCACCTGTAGGGGTCACTGTATTATGTTCAATATAATTGCCTTTTGTTCCTGTTATAAATACACTTGTTCCTGCTTTTTCTCCATGCCATGTGAAGTGTGTGTCCTGTCTACTACTGAAATGAAATAATTATTTCTTTAGCTCCTTCTTGTTTGTCAGGCGTTTAAACGCGCAAAAAATATGCACATATCTGCATGTGTGAATGTAACTATAAGGAGGTGAAGGAAGTGGGGAGAAACATCTATGAGAATCTGTATACAGAGAGGAGGGGACATGAGGAAAGTGGGGTGAAGGATGAAGAAATATTCCCTCCCTCTCCCTACTTCACTCTAGGGTAGTGGCCTGTCTCTGGAGCCCCCTCTCTACCCATTCCTTACCCTTTGGGCTTGTGTCCTCTGCGTCCTCCGTGGAAAAAGACGCAAAGAGGACACTTCCCATTCTTAGCTGCACGCCCGCGGTGGGCTACCGTGTCTTCAAAGCAGCACCGCGGGGTCCTCCATTGAAGATCGTGAGCAAGCCCTAAGCCGCGGGCAAACTACCTGTCAGCAAGGGGGAATCCATTCGGCAAATGTACCGGTGCGCTCCCTGATAGTCCAGTGCAGGGAATCCGCAATGGAAACATGCCCTTTTTCTCAACTGTCCTCTTCCTTTCCTCTCTTTGCCCTCTCTTGGGCAGGATGGCTTTAATACATCTCTTTTCTTATTTCTCTTGTTTATTTTCTTTTTACTAATGTTGACCTCTCTTAGTTTGTATGTTTCGACTGCGCTATTGGTTCTGCTGATCCACCAACCAGAAGGTCAACATAGTGCAGTAATTCAACCTCCGGCTGGCGGATCGCCGTGAGAACAGCCGCTGCTGCAGGCAGGCAATGTGAATCGGGTCCCCTCCAAGGAATATGCTTAGCGCAGGCAGCCAGAGTTGATAGCGTTGTCTAAACATACCCTTAAGCAGGGTACAGACAGCTCGATATTCGAGCCATCCGATGTTCCCTGCAGCAGCGTGATGTCATCACGCTGCTGTCAGATATCGGAGGAGCCGGGGAGACAGCTCTGCTCTGTCCGCGGCTCAGCCGATGTTTTGCCTGGAGACCCGCAGTGCTCGAACTGGCCATCGATCTGGCCCATATCTGTACCCTGCTTTAGTCCGGTATCCGCATGATCTTAGTCCATGGTCGAACAAATCAGTCCATCAGCAACAACCCTTCTTTGACTCATTGCATCAATTGTGTCTATGAATATACTGGATTAACAATTAAATGCACTGGGCTGATCTCATGTATGATTCTCTATCTTGATACGTGTTTAATCTGGGTTGCACCCAGTTGTTTATTTTTGTATTGTTTTTTCAATTTCAATAAAAATATTAAAACAGAAATTATGAAGAAATATAAGAAATGTTACACCACGTGGAGAGGGGGGGGGGGGGTTGTATGACGACATGGCTCCGGTTTGATTTTAATGATCCATTGTCACTAACTTAGGTATATATTAGGGGTTACTATTGGGATTTGATTGGCACAATCTCATCTTCCCTACTAGTGATGAGCAGGCAACATTCGTATTCGCGGCATGCCGCAAATTTTTCAGAAGACATTCAGAAAATATTTGCATTCGGCAATATTCAGGGTTTTTTTTATTGCTAATATCAGCAGTTTTTTTGCGAATTTCACGCGCACAATATATGTTTAACATGGCGCGAATTTTCAAAAGTGCAGATTTTTGCAATATTCGCATCACCCCAATATTCGATTTAAAAACTGTTGATGGTTGCAGGGAGTGTTGCTAAGCTCTTGTTGCAGCCTTCCCATTCGTCCACTTGCATTGCGAGGCGTGTGCAATGGAAAAAAAAATACAGAATATCCGGAATTGCGAATATTCGGCAATATATTCACCATCTTCGTGAATTTCGGAATTGCCGATATTCGCGATTAATATTCGGAGTCCGAATATTCGTGATCATCACTATTCCCTTCTATTACCGGATGAGCCCCAATAAATGGGATGGAGAGTATAAGAAACATACTTAAGCCCCCCATACACGCCTAGATTTTCTGTTCAATCAACTTAAAAAGATCAATTTTGGGGGGTCAGGGAAATCTGTGATTGATTGTAATGTTTGCCAACTGTAGTAACAGATATTTGATCAACTTTTTTGTAGATAGACTGAAAGTGTAATCAATTTCAATACAACCAAATAAAATTTACCAGCACGTCCAATCCTTTTTCGATCAATTTTTTCCCCAATTTTAATTGGTTTAGGTTGATCTAACCATGTGGGCTGCCATAGATTTTCAATCAATCAACCCCAAAAATTTATTGAATTAAGTTGATTGGATGAAAAATCTGTACGTGTATGGGGGCCTTTACACTCTCAGTTGAACTAATATGGGGCTCCATTTTGTTTTCATAAGTTGTGTTTTGTATTTGCGATCAGACTTCACAAACCTGACGGCACAAATACTTCTCCTCTACACAAGAATCGGATACATACTGTAACGGAGAAACTCTCATCTCAATGACTTGGCGGGTGTTTCTTCGAACACTTCCCCATGTGTATGTAAGTGATGACAGGGCTCCATGACAGATGTGCGGACAGGATGAGATAAACCACAATGTGGAAGTCTCAGTGGAAGAAGTGGAATACAGCCATTACCCACAATGCAATACTCTCACACCTAATCCCGTCCTGTGTAGTTGTGTGTGTGATACTAATACACTCAGTTTACACATTTACACCATTTTGTTTGAGGTGAATCCACATTTTCAGTCATATAATTTATCATCCACACTACCCAGGTGAACAAAGGGACAACACTGCATGAAGGATCTTTGTAAAAACGTGCAAGGAATGCTTTTCACTTCCCAAAGTTATTATTAGTGAGGAATATAGGAAGTAAAATAAAGTTTCGGTTGTAGATGTACAGTGTATGTTCAAGAAAACAATGTACTGTGCTTCCCTAAAAATAAGAAGCCGTCTTATATTAATTTAGGTGCAACAAATGCACTAAGGCTTCTTTTTGGGTCGGTCTTATTTAAGTAAATACCGTATTTCTTTCAGACTATAAGACGCACCAGACCATAAGACGCACCCAGTTTTTAGAGCAGAAAACCAGAAAAAAACTATTTAATAAGTTTTCACATCAATTTTGTTAATGCAATGGATTAAATGAATACAATATTCAATTCAGCCAGTAGATGTCACTAGCAGCAGTACTATCACAGCACAACGTCATCTTCCTCACTGACTGGGAGGAGGGGGGCCAACAGCTGCCCAGTCTTCTCTCCTCTGCTCTCCCAATCCTGCTGTTCCTGTGTCCGTGGGAGCTGCAGAGTGATTGCAGTTTTCACGGACACGGAGAGAGGGATAGATGGCTGTTCATCTATCCCTCTCTTCATTGCCTTTGCCAGCAGGGCTCTGGGCTCTGTTGGCATGAGCAATTATACAGTTCAGATGGGAGATCCTGACACTGGCCAGCATCTCCTTTGGCCGTGGGGGTCGTGCATTCGGACCATAAGATGCAGGCACGTTCCACCCCAAAATAGTCCAAAAATACAGTATGTAATTCATTTTTAAAGCTACTCTGGCATCACAATGTTTTTTTTTAACTTATTATTCTCCTATGGATGGCATTCACCCGGCACTGCACACTGTGTGTACCTGAAGCTCTGTACCTAGACAGCTACTTGCAGGCGCTGTCTAGGCTGCTGACAGTTGGTGCCTGCAAACCCCTGTGTTCAGGAATACACAGAATGCAGGCGTGGGGTGGGGTCAGATTTGGTGTTCGGTTTCGAAGATGTGACAGAATGCCTCCTGTCATGTCTTCACTAAATACAGCAGCAGACTCTGGAACAGGCTAGGTCTTATTTAAAGGAGAGGACTTATATTAGAAGCACAGGGTAGGTCTTGTTTTTGGGGAAACACAGTAGAAGGTTTACAGAACACTACAGATGGCTCCTCAGGCCTAGTGCTTTGAAATACCAGAATTCTACTCTCATAAAGGGCAGGGATTACTGCATGTGGCAGGCCTGTCTCCACAGGTGCAGCACAGACTACCAATTACAGCACAGGGCCCCACATCGCCATTGTGATAACTTGTGATGTGTCCATTGAACAGCAATGTAGGAGTTTGCCCCATAGGATTAAAGAGGTCAAGTTATCACTGCATTTTAATAATGCAACCCCCTTTAAAATTGTACACCCTGATAAGGGGAGATTATTAAAAGAAGTCTCTCAGACATAATGCTTCTTCTTTCACAAAAAATACATTACAGGGTTTAATATAAACAAAAACACACTTTAAGCCAATTACACATAATACAAAAGTATAATATAAGCTGGACATGCTGACATGCCATTTTGTCAGTCTCTGGAGTAATGCTTTAAGATGGCCGCCAGCCATGTGGTGTCTCTTACATTACAATAAAAATACAACTATAAAACCCTCTAATATACATAATATATATTAACAACTCATATATAACCCCCATATAGCTGATATCAGCACAGGATACAGATAAATAGGTTCCATACCTGATAAGAGGAGATAATAAAAAGAAGACATAATGCTTCTTCTGCAGACGGCTCACTGAGAATGAGGCACTGCAGTTACAAAATCCCCCTTCTGACTGAGACAGACATAACAAATACACTCTACACTAGACATGATCAATGGATTGCAGATTACTGTAAACTATACTATTGTTCTCTGGCTCTGTTTTAGTAACAGTTTACTTTTTGAAAAGCCAGTATATATATATGTAGGGATGTAGTAATGTCATTCTGTACAAATTATGTTTCTGAATATACAAACACTGTAGATCAGATTTTGTAGAATACATAGCTGTAAAAACACAAAAAGAACAGGTGACATACAGGAAGTGACGCCATTGGCATAATTTCTCGTATGCGGATCATGGTCCTTCCGCGTTTCAAGTATCGGAAGTGATGTCACTGACATTACTTCCGGTGCCAAGCTTACGTGCCCGGTAGGCTTAGCAGGTAGAGGACTCTCCCTGCTAATGTGCCACCCTGCTTGTGCTAATAGTGTGAAAGGTGGGACTTAAGTAGGGAGAGGAAAGTCCTCTCCCTGCTAGATCAGGGCGAATTTAAGAATCCGGGAGAAATCTGGGATTTCTTCAAATCAGGATTTGAAAAACGTGACTTTCCCGGCCAAAATTGGAGGGTTGACAGGTATGAGAATGTACCTTCTACTGCCCTCCTGTGGGTGGTGCAACATTAAATTATATTTGGTTTACCCTCAGCCAATCTGCAGACGAGGAGAAAGAAGAGAGACAGGAGTGTGTCTCCTGTGAGGGGGGCCTTCCCCCCTGCAGGGCTGCGGCCCTAGATGTCTGATACCTTGGCCTTAGGCTTGCAGTCTAGTAGTGATGGGAATTATGGCTCTTTGCAAAGATTCGGCTCTTTTGGATTGGCTCCCTTTAAAGAGCCGGCTCTTTCGGCTCCCAATCGGCTCCCGAACAGCTCTTTGTCTAAACTAAATATTTATCACTTAAATATTTATATTTTAGCTTAATTTGCTACCCTGAAATATTCTGCCACCCTTACAACTGTGCATCTGCAGATAGCCCTAGTTTTAAGGCTTTTCAGGGTTTATCTTCCACATTTTGGCTGGGGTTGGGGGGGGGGGG
>CM070034.1:161169658-161181315 GCA_036250615.1 Ptychadena robeensis
GGGGTGTAGGGACAAGTAGAAAGCAGCGAATATCCGCCCACCAACCACACAGGGGTGGAGGATGAGGAAGGGGGCTAAAGCGTGGAGCAACAGCAGACATCTCTTTCATCTTTTCAGCGTGTTGGATGGAGGGTGCTGTACATGATGAGAGTAGTTGAGTTCTCTGGTGTAGCTCCTTGCTCTGTCAACCTCCTGCCATCAAAGCCTCTTTAGCCACAAAAGGTTGTTGATGGCCATTCTAGCACATGAAGATTTTGCATACATAAATTGCGAATATAAGTGGAAATTTTGACTTAAAAAATGCCTTGACTTTGAACTTGGAAAAATGTGCTATAGATATACTTTCTTTTTTGTAGTGTTTCCACATTGTGGTGAGGATATCATGTTCCCGGGACTTTGAAATTAATTAATAAAGTCAACTAGTGGAAATTTCCACAAAAAAATTCAACATCTTTAGTAAGGGATCACCATCCTTGTCCTGTAATACTCAACATCTGCGCACCAATTGTTTTCTTTTTGCACATGAGCACTTATAAAGGTGTTTTTAGAACATTTGCACCGATAAGCAAGCAAGCATAGTCATGTCTATATGCCTCATCAATCCCTACTGGAAATAGGCAAACGCATTTTCCGCCGTGACCAAACCGTGTCATTACTTTGGAAACGAACCGTGTCATTACTTTGGAAGGGAACCAGCAAAGCCTTTTAAGGCTTTGCTTGTTCCCTTCCAAAGTAATGACATCGATCTTCAATTTTTGGGGAGATTTTACGCCAGGTTCAAGGTGGGCATATAAGATTTGCAGTTGGTCTTTGGTAAAATGGGACGCAAATCCAACCATCTATGTCCAGCTTAAAAACAGAGAGAAAAAAGAACTATTGCAGTGACTACATCTAAGGACAGGTAAGACACAATACTTTTTTTGACTTTTCTCTTGAGTTAAAGGCTTTTCTCTTGAGTTAAAGGCACTTGATTGTGCTCAAATCTATAGAAAAAAGAGCCGTCCAGCCTTTCTTCGAGCAGGATCAATCAATCCCATGTGAAGAAAGCTTGGTCAAACAGGGAACCAACATGTTGGTAAAATACAATTTCCATTACTTTAGATGGGGAGCGAGGGTCTGTACTGGGGTCTGGGTACTGGGTGACAGATGCTGCTGGTCTGGGTACTGGGTGACAGATGCTGTTGTCTGTGTTCTGCATACTGGAGTCAGGTGCTGCTGGACAGTGTTCTGGGCACTGGGTGACAGATGCCACTTGTCTGTGTTCTGGGTACTGGGTGACAGATACTGGTCTGTGTTCTATGTGACACATAACGCTGGTCTGTGTTCTGGATGACGGATGGTGCTGGTTTGGGTACCCGAATGACCCATAGTGCTGGTCTGGGTTCTCGGTACTGGATGACCGATGGTGCTGGTCTGGGTTCTGGATGACAAATGCTGCTGGACTGTGTTCTCAGTGTTAGGTGACACATACTGCTGGTCTTTGTTCTGGATACTGGGTGGCAGATTCTGCTAGTCTTTGGACTGGGTACTCGATGAATGATGCTGCTGGTCTATATTATGTGAACTGGGTGACATATGCTGCTGGCCTGAGTTATAGGTATAAGGGTACTGGGTGACAAATACTGCTGGTCTGTGTTCTGGGTGCTGGGTGACAGATGCTTATGGTCTGGGTACTGAGTGACAGATGCTGTTGTCTGTGTTTTGCCTACTGGGTGACAGATACTGGTCTGTGTTTTGGGTACTGGGTGACAGATGCTGCTGGACTGGGTACTGGGTGACAGATGCTGCTGGTCTGTGTTCTGGTACTGGGTTACATATGCGGCTGTTCTTTGTTTTTGGTGACAGATTCTGCTGGCCTGTGTTATAGGTATAAGGGTACTGGGTGACAGATAGTGCTGGTCTGTGTTCTGGGTACTGGGTGACAGATGCTTCTGGTCTGGGTACTGGGTGACAGAGGCTGCTGGTGTGTGTCCTGGGTGACAGATCCTGCTGATCTGTGTTCTGGGCACTGGTGACAGATGCTGCTGGTGTGTGTTCTGCGTACTGGGTGGCATTTGCTGCTGGTCTGTCTTCTGGGTAATGGGTGTCAGATACTGTTGTCTGTGTTCTGCGTACTGGGTAACAGATGCTGCTGTACTGTGTTCTGGGCACTGGGTGCAATGGGTGACAGATGCTTGTATTTGTACTGGGTGACAGATGCTGCTGGACTGTGTATATGTGCTTAGTCAGGATCCTGCCAAGCACTGCGCTTAACATAGGGGGTCCCGACAGATCACACAACGAAGTGGAAACATACCCTTGGGCTCCATTTACATGGCCTTTAAAAGACCACAACCGCCTGGTGGATGTAATATTAAGTGTCCGCCGGTCAGTTTTCAGTGGGGGCCTGCACAAGTTTGTTTTTTTACATCTCCAGCAATGATATCATTTTCAAAGTCAGCTAGTCGAAAAATTCAACCATCTCTAATCTGGAATGCCGGTGTTGGGGCCCTTAGTTATATAGTTGGAGAGTTCAACCTCCACATGTACTTGTATTGCACAAGGAAGGGTAAAGAATCCTCCAGTAATGGACTCCCCACATTGCAGCAATAACAGGATATAGGAATGAAAATGAGTAATATACAGCTCACCACTTTCTGTTTCTTAGATGTTGTCTTTCTCAGGATCAAGCAGTTATAAGGTGGCCTCAGACACTCAAAGGGTGGATCTCCTCACAGGCAAAGGATCTCTTCCAGGTTGGTAAGATAGAATCCTTCCACAGGTCAGACAGCTCTCTCTGCACCTGTGACAGAATTACAGCTTCTGACCCCCCCTTCCTCCAGCTCATACTATCTCACACAGCAGGGGGCATTGATTCCCCACACTCACCTGTCAGCAGTATAAATCTCTGAAAACTGCAAAAAAACACTCCTCACTTCATCATTCCCGGGGAAATCATATTTTTTAAGGGCAGACAGAAGCAATTCCGCCTACACTTCAGCAATCCTTAATTCTGACTATGGGGTTTTAATTCTATAAAACAGCCACTAGATGGAGCTTCCATTACCTCACATAAAATTCTGCAGATGTGAAGTTGCATTGCAATTCACACAAGACTACGGACTTCATCTCTGCTGTGACTGTTTACAAGCTTGCCGCGACAGGTACGTCACACAGTGGGAGGTAGGAGCCCAAAATCACCTCTCCTTCTGCAAGGAACATTGAGATGAGTTGGTCTGCTGTGATGTCCCCTAGAACATTATGCTTGAAAAATAGTTCCACCATCTCTCTGGACTAACAGCCAAATGAAGGCAAATAACTCTAATATTACCCATTGCAGGTGCTACAAGCGTAATTTGCTCTTCTCATCCACCCAGCATTAGAGAATGACACATGAAGGTATTGGGCCCCCATATTACTATTGCAACTTATTATAGCCCAATTGGTCAATGTGGGTTCTGATTGGTCACTCCGGGGGATGCATGCCATCACTGCCCCCTTCTAGTAAACTCCCAGGATTATGAGAAGTACCAAACCTCTGAAATCCCCTATTAGATTTACTATGTGATGGATATTTCTAATGTAATATTTTATATCTGCCATGATGGTCAACCAGTTACTCTGTGAAGGTTCTCATACATCTGGGTCATGGAATGGCTGCTAGTAGTCGGTCATATTCAGCTAGGCTTGATGTTTCGTAGCAACTTCTCAAGTGAGTTCTGGGCACATATCTCAGTATTTATATCCACAAAACACAGACCCTATAATCCAGTCACCATGGCATGTCAGTGAACGACAACCTTGATCAATGTCCACACTCTGCACACCAATGGCATGTCTCAGTCTGGGAGGTGTGAGGAATGTGTAAGCACCAAATTTTGATGATAGTATCACAAAACTGTATAGTGCCTTCCACGTTTGTAGGTGTGAACTGTGGTCACGTCTACGAGGTAGAGAAGTGAAAACAGCACTATATGTGACCAGTCAGGGTTTACAGAAAATACATGTATTTAGAGAATTCAAATTAATGTAAATATATTTCAGTTCTTGCATTTTTATATTCTTTTAAGGTGAAAGGGGTCAGTGCAGAGCTTGTCAATTGGTGCGACCAACCAGTTCTGAACTATAACCCAATCAGTAGAGCGATCATTAAGTGGGAATAAGTCTATTATTTACTAGAATATATGTAGAGGACTGAAAGTCTCTCTTTCCACTGAAGAGTTGGAGTCACTTCACTTCTTGTGAAAGGAAAATGTGCCGAAAACCAGATGAGTGAGTGAGATAGTAAGAAACTTACACATCCGATGAGTGAGAAAGCCATCGTCACCGGAGTGTAAAGTTCATAGGCGAATGCCAACATGCCCGACTTTCTCATCTTTTTCAGACATCAGAATTGCCTCAGGAAATGAAGGGGGAGAATGAAGTATTGTTTAAACCCAAAAAGCAAAAATTTATTCTATTGCTACTTTTAGAATTCACTGTATTCTCTGTACAAGCTAAATTTGTTACATCTGTAACAAAAAAGAAAATGACTGCAGCCATCACATGTAAGCACTGGTAAACGTGGCCATACAGGGATTGAAAGCAATCAAATTCTTCCTATAATTGGTCTGCTGGTGGCAATGTCTCAAGGCAGAAAATCCAATGGACACTGCACACTGATGGGTTCCATGGATGCAGACCAAGGAGAACGAGGAGGAAGAATACTTCTGGCCTTCTGTGTTATGGTCAAATAAAACAAAAATAAAATTTTTTGGTCACAATGATGATGATGTTTCCTTTATTTGGCATAAAAAAGGAGAAGCATTCAATCCAAAGAACACCATCTTCACTGTCACAATGCTTTGGGAGTGTTTTTCAGCCAATGGACCAGGGAATCTAATCACAGTAAACGGCACCATGAAAAAAGAGCAATACATGAGGTTTCTCAATGACATCAGGCGGTCTGCAGAGAAACTTGGCCGTGGGCACCAGTGGGCATTTCAGCATGACAAGCTAGCCAGCCAGAGTCATGACTTGAATCCAATTGAGAATCTGTAGAGGGAGCTAAAGATCAGGGGGATGGCAAGAAGACCCTCCAACCTGAAAGCTGGAGCTCATTGCTGAAGATGAATGTACATCGTCTTATTGTCTTTAGGGAGACACCTATGTCATTCCCTGTTCAAAAATAACTTGCTGGTTAAATAAAAGTAACTTTAAGTAAAAATTTTCCAGGTTAATGAATAATTATGGGCTCGACTGTAGCTTGAAACGTGGGTCATGATGTTTTGTAAGTCTTTATGCCTAGCAGGGGCTAGGTTTGGCCTGGAGCTGGGGCCACACTGGTTGGTCTTACCAGGGGTTATGGTTCTTTTTTCAATTTATTTTGCGATACATTAAGTGGGTAGGTTCTTATACAGTGGTACTTCCAACAGGAACATTTGACCTTTGGAACTGCAAGAAACACCTGCAAGACATCAGGAGAGCATTTCAACACATTTCGCCGCTTTGTCAATAAGTGACTACGAAGAGATAAAACTTCTGAAAACATACAAAACTTTTACCATAAGTGTCGCCATCAAAACTTATGGTGAAATGAAAACTTTACTCTGTATATACCCAGGGTCACTCACTGATCTGGAGGGGACCCAACTTTTAAGACTACACTATGGATGTTCCTGGGCCATATTGGGCGAGAGAGACTGGGGCTCACCATTGTTTTTATCCTTATTTAATAAATATTTTTAATTGAATATAGTTGTTGTAAGACCTTTTTCACAGTGAAACCCCATTTGTTCTGGTTCTCAGATTGAGACCAAGGTTTTATACAATTACAAGGTGAATGTCCCCTACTATGAGGGGCAGTGGGTGGTGCAAGTAAAATACAATCCTGGTGCGAACCAGAATAGATATTGCAATAATAACCTATAATTACTTTTTTTAAGATCTAGAATCATAAAATTGGTCATACAAAGGGTTAAAACAGGCTAAAAGTCTGACTCTAATATGCTAAAGATATTGAAACTAGAGATTTGACTATTAATTATATCTGTGTACATTCCGGGTTGGTGGTCACATATGGACTGTTTTGGTTTACCCATTATCCTCTCCAACTTAGATCTGTCTTGTGGTGGTCTTCCCCGGATTAAGCCTACCCTTATTGCAGTTTGTTGGATAAATTATGTGATTTCCATGCAATAATGAATGTTGTAGATGGTAATATAATAATGAGGATATATGTTTGTATGAATGTTCATAGTTTTATTTATTAAATTGTAGTAATGCTGAATAATCTCCTGAAGAAGCCTATGGGCGAAACGTGTCCATCAAGACAATTGTTCTCACTTGATGAATATTACCATTTAATAATATATGTTTTGTATATTACTGGATGTATTATAATGTATTACCCCAGAATTCTGTATAAATATCCAATTCAAACCATTTTTATATGTATGCAATCATTGATAGACACTTCATTAAAATTCTTTTGAGAACAGAAAGCTATGAATCTCTGTGTGACGGTATTCTCAGGATTCTTTAGCGACCAAATTTGAGGAATAGTTGTCTATCTAGTGTGTTTTGTGTGGATAGATTGATTTGGGATATTGGCACTTCTCTAAAAATTAGGTTTAGACATTTTTTACTGTATTGTTCAAGTGAGGATGTCATTAAAAAAAGTTTTATTTTAAAATGTCATTAGCACTTTAATGTAGAAATAAAGAAGAAAGAATCACGAAAGACAAAGCATAAAAAAGATTAAACTTTAGTTTTTAGCATTGTAAAAGACCATCTGAGCCTCCCCCCACCCTCCCCGTCCCAACAAACAACAACATATCATGTTTTCTTTAAAAGTCAAATATTTAAAGAGTCTTTCTGTTCTGTAGATATAGAATTCCTATATTTTAAATGTTCTCCATATGTATCTCATAAATCTATCTCTGATTTATGAGTTCCTGGGTCTGTATACCCGCTGTGTGCATTATGAGAAGCTCCCAGCATCACTGTTCTAATTTCCTGTGTCTGTATAGCTGCTGTGTACATTATGAGGGGCTCCCACCATCCCTGTGTAAAGATCCTCAGTCTGTATACCTGCTGTGTACTCTATGAGGGGCATTGTAGTACAGGTTCCTCTAACAATTGCAGAAGACATTATCTAAAATGGTCCCATACAATTATTGTAGTTTGTGGTATGAAAGAGACCAGCACAGCTTTACATTGTCTCTGGGCAGATTTTCGAAACCTTAAAAAGGGGGTCTAGATGTGAAGCCTATTGGTGTGACCATGCTAAGAGCCACATGTCTCAATTCTTCTTTCTACCAGACTTGGCAATGACTTTCCTTAGTCTGGCCCAGAAGAGCTTCTGCCCATTCTTATCAGCTGGCAAGTCCAGGTAAATCTTCCTGTCCAGCAGCTTAGTTAGTCTGTGATAATGCTGGAGTTCTTCTCTGGAAATCTCTTCAAGGAAGACCATAATGAGCGAGTCCTTACTCTCAGACAGAAGTCTATAAGTGGCCATCCGCATCTCCAGGGAGCACCAGTTACTCTGGAGGTAATTGCGAGTGATAACACAGACGGTCCATCTGCTGTTATAGATACTGTCCATGATGTTCTCCATAATGTCTCTGCCAACCTCAAAGTCCCGGTTATGGATACAGACCTGGAAGAAAGGAGGACCGTCCTCCTCCAGTCTGGGAAGAAGCTGCTCTGTGACCCACAACTCATTGTTTGTATTGTAAGAGACAACAGCATCATATTCATATTGCTCTCCATCTCGGTGTCTGTGGTTCAGCCAGCATTTCACATTGTAGATCAGGAAGAGGATATGCCACCAGATACTTTCATAGAAGAGAGATATACACATAAACAGTAGTGTGAACACAAAGGTCACAGAGAACATGATCACATCCAGGTCAGAGTGACAGTTACTGCAAAGGAAAAACACCAGATTGTAGGCGTTTTGGTTATTGAGACACAACTGATTGTGAAAGTTTATGATAGACACAGTAGCGCTGGACTCCAGCCAGGATAAAAATCCCTTAAATTTACAACTACAAGGATACCTTGTCTCTAAAAAATAAACATACTTCAAATTCGGCATTGAATCAAACGCAGCCCCATTCAGTTCTTGAATGTCCTGGTTTTCTATGAGAAGAAATTCCAGATGATGAAGACCCTCAAATAAGTCTTTGGAATCCAAGGTATTGATCCCGGAATTCTGTAAATGTAAGACTTTGAGCTGTGACAAATCCTGAAACATCTTCTGAACCATCACCTGGCCGTATTTAAAGAGTTCTTCGGTATTCTCCAGATGAAGAAACTTTAAGGGGACCCCCTTCAATAAGTTCAAAGGGATGTATGAAATGTGATCGTAGTGCAATCTTTCAAGGTTAGGAAATATAAGGACGGGGTATGTTTTAGGCGGATAACAGTGATAGCCATACTGGATTTTTAAGCTCAGCTCTTTGACATCTTGAAACTTGTACTGAGACGAACAATTGTAATACATCTTAACTGCGTCTATTTTTAAAACCTGTAGCTGTGAGTAACTATAGAAAAATTCCTGATTAAATTTCAATTCATCGCTGTGTACCATCAGATGTGTTAGAGGTAAGCGCAAACTATTAAACCACACTGTGCTTACTACAACATCATAGGTGATCATCAGTTCTTGCAGCTTCCCAAGATCTCTGAAAATTTTGGAATCAACATAATATATTTTATTCTCGTATAAATTCAGACTTGTTAATAGAAACAGATTGGCAAATGTGAAACTGCTTAAAGTAAACAAGTTATTATTTTGGAGATTTAACATACCCAGCTGAGACAGGCCACGGAACGAGAAATCTTCAATGAAAATAATGTGATTGAGGACAGAATCTGAAGCTTCTTCAAGCAGGCGAACTGTCCTGTGTGAAGTCTACTCAACAAGTTGTAGGACACATTGAGGTAAATTAGTTCCATCGTTGACGTGGATTCATCTTCACAAATTTCCAGAGTGGTTAACTTGTTACTGGTTACATTTAGAGTCAGGAGGTTGTTTAGCCTTTGGAATTGTTTCGAGGTGACATTTTTGATGTTGTTATTAGTGATGAGCTTCTAGGCAATATTCGAATTTGCGTCATTTCGCGAATATCCGTCATAATATTCGATTCCATATTCGTAATCTCGAATATCCGCACTTATGACATGAATTGCGATCTAAACATCGCAATTGCGACCACATGTGCGCAATGCATGCAGGTCAATGGAGAATGGCGGAATCCGAAATCGCGATTATCCGAGAAAGCGCAATGCGACCAAATATGCGCAATACATTGAAGTCAATAGAGAATGGCGGAATCCGAAATTGCGATTATCCGAGAAAGCGCAATGCGATCCAATATGCGCAATGCATGCAAGTCAATGGAGCTCGGATATTCGACTGGGAGAATATCCGTCATTTCCGTTTTAAAAAATCGCATTGCGATTATATAATCGCGATCCCATTCATTGCAAATACCTGACCAGCGTATCATTTCGAAGTCAAGGAAATCAGCATGAAACACCTCCAGATGTGGGAAATTGCATAAAGAATTGTTATCAGTATTTTCCAGTTGGGTGTTACTATATAATTCCAGGAAATGGATATTAAAATTTACATTCTGTCCATCAGGATATGGTGATCTAAAGCAAGCCTCTTCTGATAGTATTTCAAAGTTGCTGATTATTGACAGTTTGCGTAGGTTGGGAAGATTTCTGGAATTCCCTATGGATGTAGTTATCTTGGACAGGTTCATCAAATTGTTCACATACATGGTCAGATGGCCCAGTTGATTCAGATGGTTAAATATTGTAAAGTTAAATGATAAATCTAGAATGTTTATATTTAGTTCTTGAAGTGAGCTTAAACCCAGAAACATGTCCTCATGGTAAATATCTGATTCTATCCAGAGGATGGAGAGCTGAGAAAGCCCAGTGAAGGCTTCTGGTAGGAACTCTACATTTCCAGATACATAGAGAGCTTTCAAGTTTCTTAGTTGGGAGAATGCTCCGGCCTCCATGGTGGCTCCCTGGTATTGTGTCAGGCAGAGCCAGTCAGTCTCCAGAGGTATCTCCTTGATGGTCACGCTGAGATTGTCCACCATGTCACAATGCACCGCGATGGTAAAATCCAGCTGTTCAAATCCATCGCACATATAGTTCAAGTTTAGATCCAGAAATGGAGCGAAATATTTCTTTTCAAGCACTTGGCATTTCCGTCTTAGCAGGCTTAAGCAGAGTGACCATCCAGAAATGAAAGAAACAAGCAATGCCACCATCACACGGTACAGATCCATAATGGAATAGATGAGCCAATGTATCAATTCTCCTCTCCGCATCAAACTGTGTGCTAGGTGTCTAAGTGTCAGCTTTTTTGATGTTAACATACTTCCCTTTAAAAGCAGCAAACCTAAACCACAAAATTAGAAATAAAGACCAAAAAAAATGCTTTGAAGGACCAGTAAAAAGAGAACACATTGCAGTTGGTAGATAGATAGTAGATATAATTTTTGCATACGTGGTTGTGGTATGGGAACCCACCCCCTTGTCAGTTCTAATTTTTTTGACTATCTGACCTTGTTTTATTTTTAGTAGATTGCAAAGCCCGTGAACATTGCTGGAACAGATGTAGGGAAGGGTTGTGGCAATGTTAAAAAAATCTATTTTTCTTGCACAGGGGTGGGCAACTTTTGGCTCTTCAGCCAGTTTGCTCTGGCTCAGTTCCCAAGCCTCCTCTCTCCCTACCACCAGCACATACATATTGGAAAGAAGAAAGTGAAGCCAAGATCACGGCTGAAGAAGCTGTAAGATCTCTGCTGCTCTCCTCCCTTCCAATGTGAAGGCCCGGGGGAGTGTAGGGCCAAAAAAAAAACAAAAAAAAGCAAATATCCCCGAACCAGGGTGCAGAGGATGAGGGAGGGGACTAAAGCATGGATACACCTTAATAAAATTTCATCCATCAAACCATCTCTTGAGCCTTCCATCCATTGACTTATTGAGCCATTGATCTCGGCCTACCTCTTGACCCATCGAACCATCTTTGAGACTTTCTTGATGAAATCTGTACCTGGGAACTGATTTCTACCAGTCAACTCACGGGTATAGTATACCCTGATTAATTATTTTGGTAGTGTATATATATATATTCAATTAAGCATACTACGTGTATTTTGGAATAAGGAGAGTTTGTAACTGCAGTATCAATCTAACCTTTTTCCAATCCAGGGAGATTTTTTACATACCATTGCCAAATATTCATTATCCCCAAGAAATTTACTTCAGTTCTAGACCTGTATGGATAATAATATATAATTGTTTAGATAGATAGACAGACAGACAGACAGACAGACAGACAGACAGACAGACAGACAGACAGACAGACAGACAGACAGACAGACAGACAGACAGACAGACAGACAGACAGATAGATAGATAGATAGATAGATAGATAGATAGATAGATAGATAGATAGATAGATAGATAGATAGATAGATAGATAGATAGATAGATAGATAGATAGATAGATAGATAGATAGATAGATAGATAGATAGATAGATAGATAGATAGATAGATAAAATATAATTTAATGTCAACCTAATTTTGGTTTTTCCAAACATTTTATAAAATGTGTTCAATGTGCTGCCCATTGTGTTGGATTGTCAATGCAACCCTCTTC
>CM070034.1:161183270-161202791 GCA_036250615.1 Ptychadena robeensis
CGTTGATTGATTGTACTCAAATCGTTTTACAAATCTACCCGTGTGTGCCTAGCTTTAGTGATACAATTGGAGCACTCTGCAACCAAATGGAAGATTTGCAATGTGCAAAGCAGTAAATTTGTAGCAATAACAGGATATAGTAAAGAAAATGGGTAATATGCAGCTCACCCCTTTCTGTTACTTGGATGTCGTCTCCCTCCGGATCAGGATGCTCTAAGATGTCCTCAGGCACACTTACTGGATGGATCTTCTTGCAGAATGGATCATCTTAAGCTGGCCATACAAGTATGTAGAGCCAGGTCCTCTGCAATTGAACACAGGTAGACTTGTTGGTTTAGAAAGTCCCTTATATTACATGGTTTTGGTAAATCAAAGGGAGATCTACAGGAAATCTGACAGAGAAATCTGAAGGTGTATGGGGACCATTACAGGCAGATGAGATAAAATCCTTCCACAGGTCAGATCATGCAGGTCAGACAGCTCTCTCTGCAGCTGTGACAGAATCCTCCTTGTTGCAGCCTCTGCCCCCCTTTCTTCGGCTCAGACACAGCAGGGTGCAGGGATTTTTCCCACTCCCACACATTATGTCCCCTGGAATATATTGCTTGTCTCTCTGGACCCCTAGCCAAATGAAAACATAAATATACATAACTCTAATATTGCCCATTGCAGGGGCTACACACGTTGTTGCCTCTCTATTTATTGATTAATTTGTCTTTTAGGTCTTATCAGGTGATGAACTCCATCACCGCCCCCCCCTTAACTTCCAGTAATCTCCCAGGTTTATGAGTAGTGATGAGCACTAGTGATGAGCGGCATAGGCAACATTCGTATTCGTGGCATGCCGTGAATTTTATGGAAAACATTCGAAAAATATTCGCATTTTTGTTATTGCGAATATCGGCAGTTTATTGCGAATTTCGCGCGCGCAATATATGTTTAACATGGTGCGAATTTTTATGCGAATTTTAAAAGTGACGATTTTCGCAATATTCGCATCACCCCAATATTCATTTAAAAATCTGTTGATGGTGTTGCTAAGCTCTTGTTGCAGCCTTCCCATTCGTCCACTCACATTGAGAGGGAAGTGTAATGGATAAAAAATACCGAATATCCGGAATTGCGAATATTCGGCAATATATTCACCATCTTCGCGAATTTCCGAATTGACGATATTCGCGATTAATATTCGGAATCCGAATATTCGCGATCATCACTATTGAGCAGCATAGGCAATATTCGAATTCGTGATATTTCGCGAATAATTCTACTAATATTCGATTCTATGTTCGGAAATTCGAATATTCGCAGTATTACCATGTATTGCGAAAATCATATTCGCATTGCGAAAATAATATAGCATGTGACCATTGAAATGAATGGTCACATGTTATGTTTATTTTCACAATGCGAATATTATTTTCGCAATACATAGCCATATTGCGAATATTGGGAATTGCGAATATCCGCCGACATATTCGAGATATTGGCGAATTCTCGAATTGCCGATATTCGCGAAAAATATTCGGCATTCGAATATTCGAGCTCAACACTATTTATGAGGATTACCGAACCTCTAAAATCCCCTATTAGATTTACTAATAGATTGCGATTTCTAATGTAGTATTTTACATCTCCCATGATGGCAATGGTCATGTAGTTACTCTGTGAAGGTTCTCATACATCCAGGTCATGGCACAGATGGTAGTAGTCGGTCAAATTCAACTAGACTTGATGTTTCGAAGCCACGTCTGAAATGAGTTTTTCGCTTAAGGCTGCCATACACAGCACGGATTCGTGCCGGATTCCGGCGCGATGGATTCCGGGCGCGTGCACGCGGATCCATCGTGCTGGAATCCCCTGCAGCCCACCTTGCCCATCCGACCGCATCCGATGGATCGGGGCCACAGAATCGGATCCGAGGAAGAACCAACCTGTTGGTCTTTTCGGGTCCGATTCTGCTCTGATCAGGGGGCGTTGCGGTCAGGGAGGCGATCCATCGGACACGGATCCGGCCGTGCAAGGTGGGCTGCCACGATCGGATTCCCTAATTGGCTGATCGTTCTCACCTGTGGATGCCGGCGGAATCGCCGGAATCCATCGGTGCTGAATCGATCAGCCAGGGAATCCGTGCAGTGTATGGCTAGCTTTAGTATTTCTATTCACCAAACAAAGAACCCATAATCCCGTCACCATGGCACGTTGGTGAGCGTCATCCTTGACCACGCCAATGGAATGTGTCAGTGTGGGAGATGTGAGTAATGTGGAACCACCAGATTCTGATGATAGTATCAGAAAATTGTAGGTGTGATCCTATGAGTGTTTACAAGGTAGAAATGTTAAAACAGCATTAAATGTGAACAGTCAGGGTTTATAGAAAAAACATATACTAGGAAGATTTAAATGAATGTAAATATACTTCACTTCTTGCATATTTGTTAAGGGAAAAGGGGTCAGTGCAGAGCTTGTCAATTGGTGCGGCAAACCAGCCCTGAACTTTAACCCAATCAGTAGAGCGATCATTGAGTGTGAATAAGTCTATTTTATACCAGTGTATATATATATAGGACCCCTGTGCCGATTATGTCTCTTTCCGTCAAAGGGTTGGAGTTATGTTTACGCAACCGGTTCACTAATGAAATAACCTTCAACTTCTTGTGAAAGGAAAATGTGCCGAAAAACAGATTTAGTGAGAAATTTACACATCTGATGAGTGAGAAAGCCATCGTCACCAGAGTGTTAAATTCTCAAGCGAATGGCAACATGCCCGACTTTCTCAACTTTTTCAGACATCAGAATTGCCTCAGGAAAACCCAAAAAAGTAACAATGTATTCTATACATATTAGTGTATTCTCTGTACTAACTGTTCTTCATCCGAAAAAAATGACTACAGCCATCACAGTAAACCACTGGTAAAGGTGCTTAGACTTAGAGTAGGGAAATACTTTACTCTAGACCACGCAAATCACACGGTAACCTGTACAATATGGGTTGTAGAGCAGAGTTAGTTGAAGTACAATAAAAGTACTACCTGTAACAGCGGCTGCCGTACGCCGCCTCCCTACTTACCGTTGTAGATCTGGGCGCCCTGTTCAGCGGTGATTCTGTTATTTTTACACACCTTCTTAAACACCAGCGCGTGTCATTTCCTGGGATTTAAGGTATTTGTCATGTGACCTGGCTGACCAATAGTGGACCTCCTGCAGCTATATAAGGAACCCTGCCCTTTCAGCCTTGCCTCAGTATTAAGGTCACTGTATTGTGCTAAGCACTGCCTGCCATTTCTGTTCCTGGGATATAGATTCCTGCCTGTATTCTAAGATTGATACCTGTTAACCCTTACCTGCCTGCTGCACTCTCCTGATACCTGATCTGTACCTGCGCTGCCCACCCTGATACACTGTCCTGCTGACGACACCTGTGTGCCTGGAGCCTTTCCTGCTGTCCCCTGGACCAGATGCCTCGTGTTCCTACCCTCCCTCCACAGGTAACGACCTGGTGTTCCCCTCGGGAAAGTCTATCCCCACCATCAGGGGTATTGTGAAGAACGAGTGGGTTCACTTAGACAACACCCTTTGAGGAGGTAGGACACATGGCACAGTGGGTCCACACCTGCTGCTCCGTGAAACTACAGGCCCCCATACACATCTAGATTTTTCATCTAATCAACTTAATTCAATAAATTTTTTGGTTGATTGATTAAAAATCTATGGCAGCCCACATGGTAAGATCAAACTAAAACAATTAAAATTGGGAAAATAATTCATTGAAAAATGATTGGACATGCTGTAAAATATTAATTGGTTGTATTAAAATTGATTACACTTTCGGTCGATCCCAAAAAAGTATCTGTTACTACAGTTGGCAGATGTTACCCCCAAAAATTTTCTTTTTAAGTTAATTGAACAGAAAATCTAGACGTGTATGGGGGGCTTACCATTACTCGTGGCCATCTGAAACGGCAGCCGCGAACTAACACAGGTGATGCAACACTGTCGCGATCCAACAAGTCCAGAGCACGTTGCATAGCTTTGGGTTTACACGTGTAGATTTTTTGTTCGTTCAACTGCCGATTAGATTTTTTGTCGAACATCGTTCGTCCATTTATCGGAGGTAACATTCGATTTTTTTTGTTCGTTCATCCCGATATCGAATGAAAATACTTTCAGAATTACTACGACCGATAAAAATTTAACCAACATGTTTGATGACCTTTTGAACGATTTTTTGTTCGAGATCGAACAAAATTTATCCATCGAACAAATTGGCCATTCTAGATTTTTGTTCAATCAACCCAAAAATCGTTCATTTTCATCGATTGGACGAAAAAATCTACAGGTGTAAACCCACCTTTACAGTGACACTTATTTTATAATGACAATATACTCTTTTGTAAAACACAGCGTAGTGTTGATTGAGTCTGTGTGTTTGCTGCCGAGGTTTGATTGTTAATGTTATAGAGATATTTTATAAGTTACACCTATTAAAAAAGATATATTAAAAGTATCAACATACATTTAAAAGAAATATTTACATATAAAAGCACATGCCGAATAAGAAATAAAACAATAAATCAGACAAATACTAATTACCCCTATTCATTTTTATATGTAATTAAAAAAATTATTGCATATAAAAAAATATTGACCCCGATATTCCTTCCCAAGGAATTTTGCCAACAATAAAAATATTTTTTTTTTTTTAAAACAAAGCCAGTAATTACAAAATACCCCTCTAAACTTTTACATGTAATAATACAATCAATTATAACATATAAAAATAAAATGTGTGACTTATAAAATGTATACAAAATACCCCAAAAATGTTGTATGTAATAAATAAATAAATTATTACATATAAAACCACAAATGATATTTCTTCAAACATGTTTGATAAAATACCATATAAAGAACATACATGGCACCCCCAAAATGCGGGTAACGGGTTCAGGATAGGAAGAGGATAACAGTCGGCGGAGCTCACTAGTTCTGCTGCCTACTCCATGCCAGGCCATGCCCCAGGAAATGATATTTTATATCAATATCTTCTACGACAAACTGGGTTCGTTGTGAGAGTTATTACACTTTGGTTGTCTTCAAAAACTTTAACTGGCTCAAACTGACATTTACTGTCTAACTCTTTAACCCCCTGGGCGATACTGCCTTTCGCGCCATTTGGCGATTGCCTGCTCTCTCCCCAGCCCTCTACACACCACCGGTGTCAAATAGACGCCGGCAGTGTGTGGGGAGAAAAGCAGCACCCCTCCATTAACATGGAGGTCTATGGCGCCGCGGGCCCGGAATTCACCATCAAAGTGCGCCCGAACTGGCTTTGGGCATAATGCCAAGGAGGTTAAGTAATTGTACAATATATAGACTCTCCTGTGTTGCAGCAGCCAATGCTATATATTCAGCTTCACAAGAAGACAGTGCAATTGTAGGTTGTTTATTTGACTTGATGTCAGTGGACCATTTTTGGTCAGACTAAAACAATATCCAGTTGTGCTTTTCCTATCATTTTGGTCTGAGGCACAACTGGCATCACTATATGCCTCAAGTTTAAGATCCTGATTACATTTTCTATATCACAACTCAAAATCAATAGAACCTTTCAAGTATCTCATTACATGTTTAGCTGTACATTTGGTCTTGGAAAATGCTGTGACACTATCTCCTTACACCTTTTTGAAACCACAGGATCATTAATATAATTAAATTCCAGCTATTGCTCTCAAGGGGATGGAATTTTGTACAAATCCATTTGAGCATAAGTAGTCATATAGCATTTGGTTCCAATTTCTACCAGATTGTTTAAGACCATACAGTGACTTGTTTAGCTTGAGAACTAAAGCTGGCCATACACCTTTAGATCTCTCTGTCAGATATCCTTTAGATCTACCAACAACTATGTAGTGCCGGGTCCTTTGCGATTGAACACAGGTAGACTTGATGGTTTAGAAAGTCCCTCATATTACATGGTTTTGGTAAAACAAAAGGGGATCTAAAGGAAATCTGACAGAGAAATCTAAAGGTGTATGGGGACCCTTAAGCTAGCACATGGTTCAATTTAGCGTTCAATCGACGTTAGATTAGATTTTGTAGTTCAATGAAAAAATCGATTTTAATTTATGTACACCACATGGGGAGTACGATTTTTTGTTCAATTTCGACTGAAAAGTTAATCGAAGTAATCAAAAATTGTCCATTGAATTCCTGTTACGATTTTAGTTTCGTTTGGAAGTGATGGCTTAAAGGGAAGTTGCCACACACATCGAGTATCATTGACCCGAACAAAATTTTTTTCTTTCAATCGATCCCATTTTTCATAGAAAAAAAAATGTCGATTAAACGCTAAAATCGAACCATGTGTGGCTAGCCTTACTTCTCATTTGTTTTAGATTTTTATCACAAAACCTTCTGGTTGGTCCAAATAAATTTCACAATCAATTGGGGCATGTATATAAGCTGTTTCCCCATCCATTTGATGTAGGACCAGGTCAAATTGTACTGCCATTTGCATTAAAATGCGTAAAGAAGTAAAATCTGCGGTTGGAGAAAAATGTCTCCATGTAATCCATCCCTTTCCTTTGACTGTATTCCATTGACTGTAACCTTTTGCTACATACCTTGGCTTTGTGTACTTCAGATCCCTCTGCATTATCTTTTATTGCATAAACCCATCTACCTCCCACTGAATTTTTACCTTCTGGTAGGGTGATCAATGTAAATAGGTCATTCTCCTTGTGAATCCATCTCATCTTTCTTTGCATTTAAGTGAATAGGTCATGAGATGGGGACGATTCTAGAAACTTAAGGTTTGAGAGTTTCCCCCATCCTTGGAAAAGGCATACTGTTACATATACCTGACCCCGACCCATAACAGACTTTCTTCCAGGACATCAGCAGAAGGCAAATCTGTAGCAGTAATACTTGTTTGTCAGGTGTGCTTGTACTTGTAGCCTCTCTGTGGGATAGCAATGTTCCTCTTCAAGGGTGGCCTAATTTCACCAGAAAAAGAGAACATATATGAAATGTTGCCCCCCTTAATGAACAGTTAAAAACAGAGACAAAAAAGAACAAATGTAGTGGCTACATCTACAAGGACTGGTAAGACGCAATACTTGACATTTTTTCTTTTGAGTTCAGATACATAAAATACATATTATAAGCTTCTTTGTTTTGGTTCTGCTTTACTTCATTAAAAGGGAAGTATAACATGTCCAAAACCTAATGCTCATATGACATGTGACAGTCAGATGCCGAGAGGAACCTTTGTTCAGCAGCTTGTCTATTCCATTATGGATCTGTTCGGCATGATGGTGGCTTTGCTTATTTCTTTCATTTCTGGTGGGTCGTTCTGCTTGTGCCTGCTAAGACAGAAATGCCAAGTGCTTGAAAAGAGATATTTTGCACCATTTCTGGATCTAAACTTCAATAAGTGCGATGTATTTGAGAAGCTGGATTTTACCATTGCTGTGCATTGTGACATGGTGGGCAATCTCAGCGTGACCATCAAGGAGATACCTCTGGAGACGGACTGGCTCTGCCTGACACAATACCAGGGGATGGTCATGGAGGCCGGAGCATTCTCCCAACTAAAAATATTGAAAGCTCTCTCTATATCTGGAAATGTAGAGTTCCTTCCAGAAGCTTTCGATGGTCTTGCCCAGCTCTCCATCCTCTGGATAGAATCAGAAACTATTCGCCATGAAGTCACTTTCTACGAGGACACATTTCTTGGTTTAGGCTCACTGCAAAAACTGAAAATATCCGGTATAGACTTCTCATCATTTAACTTCACAATATTTAACCATCTCAATCAACTGGACCATCTAACCTTGGAGAACAACAACATGAATCATCTGTCCAAGATATCAACGTCCATAGGAAATTCCAGAAATCTGCCCAACTTACGCAAACTTTCTGTAACCAAAAACAACATCTATGAGCTGAAAGAAGAGGATTGCTTTAGATCACCAGATCCTGATGGACAGTATGTAAGTTTTAATATCACTTTCCTAGATTTAAGTGAAAACTTGTTTGTAAAAATTTATAACAATTCTTTGTGCAATTTCCCACATCTGGAGGTGTTTCAAGGGATAGAATCTCTCTACAATATGGAAATGTTCTTCAGTTCTGGAATTCAAACCATCAGAACTCTTTCCCTGCCAGGATTCTATGAAAGTTCAATAGAAATCTGCAAAGTAGTTTGGCGTTTTAATATTTCGGAACTCTTGCTAACGTACACTAGGTTAGAAAAAATTGATACTTTTAATGGATCATGCGAAACCTTAATGAATTTGGACCTTTCCGGTAATTTTCTCCAAAAAGTCCCCAATCAACAGTTCAATAGGTTCCACATCTTGGTGTGGCTAAAATTATCAGAAAATGCTTTAAAAGAATTGGATATTTGTCACGGTGAAACCTTACCGACAATGGAACTAGAGCACCTTGATGTGTCTCACAACCTGCTAAGTAGAATATATTCAGGACAGTTCAGCTGCTTACCAAAACTTCAGATCTTATCTTTAGAAAACAACAAAATTAATATCATTGAAGACTTTTCATTCAGAGGCTTATCTCACTTGGCTGTGTTGAACCTTCAAAACAATTACTTGTTCACCTTGAACACGTTAACATTTGCCAATCTTGTTTCATTAAAAAGTCTTAATTTATATGAGAATATGATATATGAACATATGCCTCAAGTTTTCAATCATCTCGTAAAACTTCGAGAACTTATGATCGCAATTCACATCATCGAAAACATTGACTGGTTGGATTACCTTGGTTTACCGGCTCTGACACGTCTGATGATCAAGTCGGAAGATATGCTCATTGACACTGACCTTCACTACAGGCTTTCGCAGATTGAAACTTTTGAAATTGATGTCTTCAGGATACTTTTGAACTGTTCTTTTCGTTATGTGTTTCATGAGGTCAAAGAGCTACACTTGAAAAATAATGCAAATTATACATGTTATCCTAATGAGATGCACCCCCATCTGATATTTAGGAATCTTGAAAAATTGCACTATGTTGGGAATACCAAACATTTTTCGGACATCACATTGAACTTGATTAGGGATCTACCCTTAAAGTTTCTTCATCTGGAGAATACTGAAGGACTCATTAAATACGGCCAGGTGAACGTTCAGAAGATGTTTCAGGGGTTGTCACAGCTCAAAGTCTTACATTTACAGAATTCCGGGATCAATACCTTGGATTCCAAAGACTTATTTAAGGGTCTCGGTCATCTGGAATTTCTTCTCATTGAAAACCAGGATATTCAAGAACTGAATGGAGCTGTGTTGGATTCAATGCCGAATTTGAAGTATGTTTATTTTTTACAGACGACATTTACCTGTAATTGTAAATTTAAGGAATTATTATCCTGGATGGAGTCCGGCACTACGGTGTCCATCATAAATTTTCACAGTCAGTTGTGTTTCATTAACAAAAACACCTCCGATCTGGTTTCTTTCCTTCATAGTAACTGTCACTCTGACCTGGATGTGATCATGTTCATTGTGACCTTTGTGTTCACACTGCTGTTCATGTGTATATCGCTCTTCTATGAAAGTATCTGGTGGCATATCCTCTACCTGGTCTACATTGTGAAATGCTGGCTGAACCACAGACACAGGGATGGAGAGCAATATGAATATGATGTTTTTGTCTCTTACAATACACACAATGAGTTGTGGGTCACAGAGCAGCTTCTTCCCAGACTGGAGGAGGACGGTCCTCCTGTGTTCCGGGTCTGTATCCATAACCGGGACTTTGAGGTTGGCAGAGACATTATGGAGAACATCATGGACAGTATCTATAACAGCAGATGGACCGTCTGTGTTATCACTCGCAATTACCTCCAGAGTAACTGGTGCTCCCTGGAGATGCGGATGGCCACTTATAGACTTCTGTCTGAGAGTAAGGACTCGCTCATTTTGGTGTTCCTAGAAGAGATTCCCAGAGAAGAACTCCAGTATTATCACAGACTAACTAAGCTGCTGGACAAGAAGACTTACCTGGACTGGCCTGATGATGAGAATGGACAGAAGCTCTTCTGGGCCAGACTAAGGAAAGTCATTGCCAAGTCTGGTAGGAAGCCTTCGGTGAATAAGCCTTAGGATAAGAATTTGATTTCAGATGGCAGAAGGTGGCACTGAAATACCTAGGCGTCTGGATCCCTAGAGACTTGTCTCAGTTGTATACCCTTAATTTTGTCCCTCTTCTGACGGCTACTAAATTATCCTTAGATTCCCTACAGAAATCCCTACACTCTTGGTTTGGAAGGGTCTCCATCTGCAAAATGGATATCCTCCCACGCTTTCTTTATCTTCTTCAAACGACACCAAATGTCCTCCCTAAAGTTTTTTTTGTTTCTGTCAGATCTCTTATTAGGAAGTTTATATGGGATAAGAAACCGGCCAGGCTTAAGTATTCCATACTGACACAACCCAAAGAAAGGGGAGGACTCGGCCTTCCAGACATGGAACGTTACTACTATGCTGCGCTGCTCGCTCAGGGCCTAGACTGTATTCACTCATCCACACAAAAACTGTGGGTTCAAATAGAAGTCAATAGTACCCCGACACTGCCCTCATCCCTACTGTGGATAGCCCTTGCTGAACGCCCACCTGTGACAGAACTACCATTTGCTTTGATCCCTCTTCTTCGTATCTGGGATACCTGATTAAAACTGCGTTATCTTCCTACGTGGGCCCCTTTAACCCCAATCATGTCTAACAGCAATTTCCCTCCAGGTTGCCAGACTGCGACCTTTCTTTGTTGGTCCCCCTCACGTCCGTCGCCTATTATTGAGGCAATGTCGGAGGATAACATTAAATCACTCACTGATCTACACCCCATCCTCTCCCCGCAGGCTCAATCTTGGTTGCTGTACTTTCAGCTGCGCGACTTTATTACTGCCATTCGTAAACTGCCTTCTTTCCGACTTACCCCGACTGACTTTGAGACTTTGTGTTTGTTGCCACGAATGCCATCACATGCCTTGTCTGTAATATATAAGCTGCTTACCGCCCATTTTTGCCCGCCCAAACCACAGTATCTGACGGCATGGGAGCGTGACCTTCAAAGATCTTTGTCTGACGCCGAAGTTGCTACTATGTACCTTAATACACATTCTTTTTGTACTGCATCAGCAGCTCAGGAGAAGAATTATAAAATATTGACCAGGTGGTACAGGTGTCCTCAGACCTTGCAGAGAATGTACCCATTGTCCTCGCCATTGTGCTGGCGATGTCAGAACGATACGGGCTCTCTGCTTCATATGTGGTGGAGCTGCCCTCACCTTCTTGATTTCTGGGAGGCGTTTTTTTCTTTCTTTCAGGCATACTCAGGGTTTCCCATACCTAGAACTCCTGAAATAGCAATAGTCAATTGCCCAGACATAACCTTTTAACGTTTTTTCTTATAGCGGCAAGGGCAGTACTCCCACGTTACTGGAAATCTACGACCCCCCCACCCATAACAGACTGGCTCGCGGAGTTGGCCCAATTGGCACGTATGGAATCTCTTACAGCAAAACTTACAGATACTGGAAATGCTTACGCTCGTCTGTGGGACCCTTGGTACACATTTATGTACTCGCAGACTTTCAGGGACCTGAAAAATAAGCGTCCTTAAACCTACTTTATTTACTCATGGGCCCGCCGTGGGGCCCTATCGCCACTTCACACCTGTCCCTTACTTTCCTTTCCTCCTTACTAAACCCACTTTACCTTCCTCTCTGTTTGATAGCCCGACTATACAGGATCCGGACTGTTTCTGTGCTTGCCCTTTGGTAAGCATAGAAATTGAAGACTACTAAACGCGTGCTAATGCAACTTGATTTTCCGTTAATTCATCCCTTTTGAAATGTGTGGAACCACCACTGCACCTGTATGTATTCCACTGTTGTTACATTTTCTTTCTCTTTCTTCAATAAAAAAAAGTTTTAAAAATGAAAAAAAAAATAATTGTGAAATTATAATGAGTTTGGGATTTCAAAATAAAAAAAAAGTAAACTGAAAAAAAAATGCAAATATAGCCCATTTTTTCAGCCTATTTCAAGCTGTTATTTTATTGGTTTCTACAAATTCCTGTAATATATTCAGTGCAAGATTCCACTCCTAGTAGGGTTTTGTATATGGCTGGAGAACACAAGGGTAATGGAGACATATGGTATTTCCTTAATTGTTGGGCTGCAACAATTTAATATATTTTGTGTTCCTTGGCTTAACCTAATGCTATTTTCTGTGTTCTGCGTGCTGGGTGACTGATGCTGCAGATCTGTGTTCTGTGTACTGGGTGACAGATACTGCTGGTCTGTGTTCTGAGTGAGAGATGTTGTTGGTCTGTGTGCTTGGTGACAGATACTGCTGATCTGTGTTCTGGGTGACAGATGCTGCTGGTCTGTGTTCTGGCTACAGGGTGACAGACACTGCTAGTCTATGTTCTGGGTGACAGATGCTGCTGGGTCTGTGTTCTGGGTGACAGATGCTGCTGCTGTGTTCTGAGTGAGAGATGCTGCTGGTCTATGTTCTTGGTGACAGATACTGCTGGTCTGTGTTCTGGGTGACAGATGCTGCTGGTCTGTGTTCTGGGTGACAGATGCTGCTGGTCTGTGTTCTGAGTACAGGGTGACAGGTTCTGCTGGTCTGTGTTCTGGGTACAGGGTGACAGATGCTGCTGGTCTGTGTTCTGGGTACAGGGTGACAGATGCTGCTGGTCTGTGTTCTGGGTACAAGGTGACAGATGCTGCTGGTCTATGTTCTTGGTGACAGATACTGCTGGTCTGTGTTCTGGGTACAAGGTGACAGATGCTGCTGGTCTGTGTTCTGGGTTCAGGGTGACAGATGCTGCTGGTCTATGTTCTTGGTGACAGATGATGCTGGTCTGTGTTCTGGGTACTAGGTGACAGATACTGCTGGTCTGTGTTCTGGGTACTAGGTGACAGATGATGCTGGTCTGTGTTCTGGGTACAGGGTGTAAGATGCTGCTGGTTTGTGTTCTGGGTGACAGATGATGCCAGCCTATATTTCTAGGAACTGGGTTTTCAGATGCTAAAAACCAAAATAAAAAGTATTTTTGTATATGTGCCCCAAATAGTAGATTTAATAAGCAGATCACACAAAGTTTTTTCACAATTTTATTGCACAACTGAAAATAAACAAATTTTACTTTTTACACAAGCCTTTAGAAATGCTTAAAACATGTTGTTGCCCCTCTTCTCACCCATGCGGCATTAGAGAATGACAAATTAAGGTATTGGACGCCCATATTACCATTGCAACTCATTACGTCCGATCGTTCAGGGGCTCAGAATCGGATCCGACAGAGAACCAACATGTTGGTCTTTTTGATCCGATTCTGCACACATCAGGGGGAGTTGCCATTTGTGAGGTGGACAATCGGACACGGAATCCGTTGGACAAGGTGGTATGCAGCGATCGCATTCTCTTAATTGGCCGATCGATCACACCTGCGATTCCCGCCAGAATCGCCGGAATCGATCGGATAGGTGATCAAGCGGCCATGGAATCCGACTGTGTATGGCTGGCTATAGGCTTGATGTTTCGTAGCTACTTTTTAAAATGAGTTCACATTGCTCAGTATTTATATCCACTAAACACAAATCCCATAGTCCCATCACCATGCCAAGTTGGAGTCGGTTAATGGCCTGGCTCACGACACCAATGGCATGTGTGAGGAATGTGGAACCACCATATTCTATTTACAGAATCAGGAAACTGTACAGGCCCGATCCTATGATGTACACGTCTGCAGGTGTGAACTGGGGTCACGCCTGTGAGGTAGAGAAGTGACAACGGCATTATATGTGACCAGTCAGGGTTTACAGAAACAACATATATTTAGAGAATTCAGATTCATGTAAATATATTTCACTTCTTAGGGACAGATACTTAGGGACAGGTCTGACCAAGCAGTGCTAGTACCCTAGGTTCAAATCCTGGCCTGGACAGTTTTTGCAAAGAGTTCGCATGTTCTCCTTATCTCTGCGTGGGTTTCCTAAGACAAGCTATTAATTGCCCCCCCCCACCCCCCAAAAAAGAAGAAAAGTTTGGTGATATATAAATGCAAGATAAAAATAAGGGCTCCAGCAGAACCTAGGAAAGCTCTAACCTGACCAGTGTTTAACAGAATATGGCATTGCTCATGACACAACCCAAATTGTTTGATGGACTTCCCAACTCCATTCCATGCAGAGAGTTATAGCACATGGCTATTAGGTCAAAGTCAGCTATGTGTGTCATCAATTCTATCAGTGTTGTTTTCCTGTCCCAACTGCTATAAGTGTTCCATCTGCTGCCCGTTTTTGCCCTCTATGAACTTGGGTATAACAGACTACAGGGTCAGGAATGGATTAAGGGATTTTATATTTCTGGAAGTGTCAAATCCTGAGGAGCCCTCAGAAAGTAGGTTCTCTATACATTAGGGGTGCTTGGTGGTACAAGCAGTAGAAGAGATAATTACTATCATTTACAACAGGGGTGGTCAGACATTCTTGACTCAGGGTCCACAACGGGTTCTTAAATGTAACAGAGGGGCCGAAGCAATAGCAGATGGAGAAAAAACAGCAACAGCAGAGTGGAGCTCATCATGCCATATTTTGCTTTAAGGAGTCCCCAGCTATTGGAAGGCCTGCGGAGTCAGCTTGGTAGGTCACTCGTTTCCTAAACGGGCCCAATATGGCCCACAGGGAAATTTTAACCATTTTGTCTAGAAATCAATTGATTTGCTATAGGGTTACACATGACTGGTGTTTGCCTTCTGTATTTGATGTGTCAATATCATATTAGAATATATATATATATCTTCATTTTACTGCAATTAACTTTCCAAACTATCTTTGATAAGCTCACACAGAATTAGAGGACACTGTATAAAAGACATTCTTCTGATGCTCTAAATGGGTTTAGAGCGGTCTCCGTAGATGGTTCAGCCTGGCTCTGTTGGAAAGTGATCTTGAAACAAGGTGCAGCATTCTGTATTTAAAAAAAAATATATTGTTTTTTTTAATACAACATAAGTTAAGGCAAACTATACCCAAACAGTCAACGGTGTATAAAGTCCTGCTCAAGATTTCACTTCTCCCTTCATCACACCGTATTTTTTAGACCAGTAGACGCACTTTTTCACCCCCACAATTGGGGGGAAAATGGGCCTGCGTGTTATGGTCCGAATGTGCGACCCCCATGGCCACTCGGCCGCGAGTGGTCGCACCTTGGCTTCCCGCCAGCTCTCTCGGAAAGGAGATTAGTGAGAGGTGCCGATCTGAACTGTATTATTGCTTATGCCACCAGAGCTCAGACCTGCTGGAATACGCAATGAAGAGAGGGATAGATGAACTGCCATCTATCCATCTCCCTCCGTGGAAACTGCAATCACTCTGAAGCTTCCACGGACACAGGCAGCCAGGGAGGGACAAGAGAGAAAAGAGGAGACTGGGCAGCCTCCTTCCCCTCCTCCTCCCAATCAGTGAAGAGGTGATGTGATGTGCTGTGTGTGTGTACTGCTGCTAGTGACATCTACTGGCTGAATTTGATATTGCATTCATTAAATCCATTGCATTAACCCAATTGATGTGAAAACTTATATATTAAATCTTTTTTTCTGGTTTTCCTGCCCTAAATACTGGGTGCGTCTTACGGTCAGGTGCATCTTATAGTCCGAAAAATATGGTATACATCTATCTTAACTACAAAGACAAGATTGTTGTTATCTTACAAACAAAAAATAGAGTAGTAGGGAAGGAAGACCATTGATCGTGGTCCACCTCCTACTCGATAGTTTCCCTTGGATACCCAAGGCTTGGGGACTTTATTGTGGGACCGACCTCTAATACATCTCAGTGGAGGATTTAAATTTGGTTCACTTCAAAAGGTATAAGCTCAGTATAATACAATGAATTAAATAGATTAGGATCAGAAATCTTTTTTTCTGGTTTTCCTGCCCTAAAAACTGGGTGCGTCTTACGGTCAGATGCATCTTATAGTCCGAATAAAATGGTATACATCTATCTTTACTACACAGACAAGATTGTTGTTATCTTACAAACAAAAACACATATCTGATTGTAACTGCTTGCTATTGTGCTCCAAACAAGAGGACAAAACTTCATTTTAAAGATTTTTATTTAAAAAGGCCACACCAATTTAATTATACTTTGCTGGGATGCTTCTGATATGATCCTTCATATGTAGGGGAGGGACCTCTTTCTTAATGCAGTGTGTAGGTATCTATATCACAACGTGAAGTTGAAATATAGAGATGGTGTACAGTTTATAATGAAGGAAAAACCTTGAATGCTTCATGTAGGGTCAGCTGACACGTTGTTGAGTGTTTGGTGCCCCCTAGTGGATAATTTGCATATTCGTGTTTCACTAACTATAGGGGTTCTCAAACTTTTTAAATGAGGGGCCAGTTCATGGTCCCTTAGGATGTGTGGGGGGAGGGTGGGGAGGAATGGCTAACTTAAGTTTGGAAAAAAAGGAAAACATGAACAAATTCCTGCAGTGTGCAGTGAACAAATCTTATTTATAGAGCAAAAAATGTAAAAGAATGATGGAAGTGTGACAACCCATGCATATATATTGCCTTCTCTGACTTTGAACCCCCAGATCTCTGACACCCTTACAAATCCAATATTCGGGGGTTTGTAATTTACCACTGAGAATATAAAAATGTCACACCTCTAACTGTAACTTTACATAACTGTATTCATGTTTCTCTGCGGTTATTCAAGAGACGTAAACTGTATGCAAAATAAAACCTAGAACAAATAATTTGGGGTATCTAAAAGGGTTATCTGGTAGTGGCTACATGATAAAGTCAATACAATTTACTAACCATGTGGCACACTTAAAAAAAAATGTAATTATAGTTAGTTTACCCGTTGCGATTCTTTCTCCTCCTCCCTTCACAACCCTGGTGGGTCAGCAAACTTACCCCGAGCTAGACTTGTGGCAAACACTCAGGAGGTTAATGTGTTCATAATGTGTAAACCTTATTTCACTTGGGAAAAAATATCTCCCTGCAATACCATCTTTTGCCACAAGATGCCCAATACATTCAGGTGACAGATTAAAAGCATTGGAATGCCATATAAGGACAAAGGAAGTAGTTTGAGGAGACGGTAATCTTTGTTAGAACCAATCATTTTAGTTTTCATTGTAGACTAAAACAGGACCAGCCAATCAGACATACAAATTGGTCAGGAAATCAAGTTCATGTATGAACCCTTAGGTTCTTCTGCAGTACGACCTCTCCTTGAAGTACTTACCATTCTTACTCTCATATAGAGTGTTTCATTTGTGTCTCCAACATCTCTCCTGAACGGTCTCTTTAAATACAGAATCATTACCTCACGACAAACCAGATAACATTTCATGTAATTAAGAATAGAGTATTAGAATTCCCCCCCACTGCCGCACATGGGTGAGAAGAGGTCACCGCGTGTTTTCTTGCCTCCTTCCATCCTTCAACAAGAAGCCCGCGGGCTGGACTAGTGCATTAGACTTAACGTTCCCTTTGTAAACATGACAAATAATACTGAATGGCATAAAAAAACCAGTGGTGAAGTCCTTTTTAGGTTAAGTCTCCCAGCTTCACAAATGAAAAGGCGATCGATCATCCTCTTGGGTCGGGCAACCTCTAGTAGTCGTTACAGCGGTCAAGCTGTGTTTGCGTCTTCACTTGTGGTTGGGGGGATTCATGGATAACCATCCTTTACACCAACTTGGGATCTTCACAAATCTTCTTCTACCAGGAAAACATTGCATAGTAATGTTACTCTGGGCTGTCTGGACGGGAAGGGGTTATGATAGAAAGTGAACATGGTGCGGCGGCCTCATACACCCGGCCCCATCAGCGCCTGGAAGTCCCACCTCTAATCAGAGTAGAGCGGAGACCCAACAGCAGGATTAGGAATAGCGGGCTTCACACATTTCATAACTCCGCGGGGCAGCAGCCCTCTGTCACTTCAGCTTTAGGTGACACCCTGAATTCAGTAACCACTGCACCATGATCACTTTCGGAGGGATCCCACAGGCCACCGAGTGGTCTGAGAGTTGGGCTACCACGGTCATGCGCCAACTCTATAGATACCAAGGCATGTCTTTTTCATTCTTTTATACAGGTGGGGGAAGGGTGAATAAAATACAAAAATAGAAAGAAATGCCCTTTGGATCTTTACAAGGTGAACACTGCTATTATGTATAGGTCTGTCTTTTGCGTGAGGAAACACAAGTAGTCCTTCAGTTCATGAAAAAGCCTTTGCTGTTTTCCGGCACAGTCTGCCACGAGAGATGAGAAACAATTCATTTCCTCTCTGCGATCAGCTGCCTTTAGGCAATTGGATGGAAAACGAGAGCTTGGCCAAATTTTTGAAGGACGGGGCAGCACTGGCACAAGCTGTCCAGAGATCCTTCGGGCCAAACCCATCATCTGTCCCTTCTGTGTTTGTTGCCTCTCGGTGCCAAGTCTAAGCAAGTGGTTCTGATCCTCGCTCCACGTTATGCCTCCGACGCTGCTTAATGGAAGGTCAAGCTGGCCGCCCTACGAGTAAAAGAAGCAAGGCAAGGTACCTTCTAAGAAGACATAAGCCTCCATCACCAGTGCAAAATCAAACGTCGGACGCCTCAGATTGTCGCTCCATTCAGCGATCTCACCCGGGAGAAAAAGGTACAGAACTCAAAAAGTTCTTGAAACCCTAAATAACACCATCCAGGGTCTCAAATAAAAAATGGCAACCTCCAGCCAACATGGCCGACGTAATGCCCTCCAGTTCTTCATTGCAGACATCAGGCACAGATATTCCCCTCTTCCCCCGGTCTCATTAGCTGTTGTTCTCAGCGGTGAGGTATTTGAGAGCCGTGAAGCCGTACCGCCGGGACATGTCCTGTTGGAACTCTTCCTTTAGCGTCTTTAGACAGATTCTATATTGCTTGTTGGACCGGAACTTGGTGATGTCGAAGCTCGGGGCGTGTGGCATGTGGATCATGTAGGCATTGGGCAGCACTGTGAATTCGTATTCCTGGAGGAGGAAAGGGGAGAGTATTAAAGACATTGTGAGAAATTTCATTTATGTGTCAACACAGAAATCAACGTTATAATGCAAAAAAAAGATGAACTCCAGATGTAGAGGTTTATATGAATATACAACTAGTGTGAATACTTGACTCAGTATTGATGTCTTTTAATCCTATAGGGCAACACTATATGCCAAAGTCAAAATTCTTGGCTCCTGTTGAGCCTTTGGTGTCCAATCACAGGCCTAGGAGTGGAAAGACAAGTAGGCTATTAACTTGACTCTGTTGTCTTATTGGATGGATATGAAAATTAATTTTCCAGTTAAATATATGTCAGATGAGTTTGTCTGAGGTTTAGCTTTAACCTCCCTAGCGGTCATGAAGAGCCCAGCTCGTCCGGAGTTTGTGTGAGGAATAGTGATGATCGCGAATATTCGGATTCCGAATATTAATCGCGAATATCGTC
>CM070034.1:161202891-161222271 GCA_036250615.1 Ptychadena robeensis
GAGCTGGGCTGCCATGAAAGCCACATATCCCCGGAAAGCTACGGCGATTCTGCTTCCAGCCGCAACATTTCCGGGGTTGTGCATCACCGATCGCGTCACGATGCCGCGGAAGGGGGCGGCGCCATAGACCTCCATGTTAATGGAGGAGCGTCAGCTTTCCAGCCCTCACAGCCGGCGTCATTAATGACACCGGCTGTGTGGAGAGGGGAGGGAGGAAATGGCAGGCAGTGTACCTTGTACACTGCTGCAATTGCCCTTACCACGCTGTTGAAATCAGCGCTGTATGGGCAGTGCTCTAGGGAGGTTAAAGAGCACAGTACTTAAGCACCATATCCTAAAGCTAGCAAGGATAATAATCCAAAAAGTTAATATACTTCCATACACTAATAGATTATCTTCTCAGTAAAAGTTGTGTGTTGTTAAACTTAATATTTCATATATACACCCCCCCCACCCCATATATACTTGAGTAAAATCTAAAACCGAATATAATGGTATATTTATATAAATAGAAGTCCACCATATTTACAGAGACCCTGAACTTTTCCAATGGTTTCTGGTTCCCGTCACTCCCTCCTGACTTGTAGCTTAGAGCATACCTTTCCCACCCTCAATACTGGGTTCCTGAATGACCAATCACCTGAAAGCAGATGGTGTGGCCACATGGAGAAAGATAATCAGAAAAAATATATATTGTGCTCATATATTGAAGGTGACATTTTTTTGTCTGCTCTTCGCAAATAAGCCTCGTTCCCCTTGCTATGTCCTAACAAGCAGAATACTGATATTTAAAGATGAGTTAATGTAAAGGGAGATAACTGTAAGAAGACCAGGCCTTCCAAAATTAGGGATTTATATTTACTAGCCCAGCTACCCATTGCTCCAGTCTCCTTCGTAGTCTCTTTTTCAGTAGCTGTTTACTTTCAGGATCTCGGTCTCTGATTATACCTACCAAAATGTGTCTGAGTTAGGTGTCATGGGTCTAACACACACAGCTACGGGGGTCGGTTTCAGTTTATTAAAGTTACGCTGTGTTATTATTAGGTTCCTTCCCTTTCAAACCATTAGATGCTCCACTGTATAAGATACACTTTATACATCAGAGTGCCTGATCCCCTGAAAAACACCTGGTGAACTGGCCAGAGCTCCGGGCAGAGCTGGAGTTAAAGGAGATGGTCCCACTTGGCTGAGCTTGTGTATGACAGCCAGGCAGCTTCAGCCCAGCTGACATAAACACAGGAGTAGCAGAGCCAAAGGAAAGATCTGCCTCTGCTGTGTGTATGTCAAGATGCCCGGATGACGTAAACACAGCAGTAGCAGAGGGAAGATCCACCTGCAAATTACAGATTCCCCACCTTTCCCTTCCCCCGATTCCCTTACTCCTCCGGGTAAGCTCAGTGCTTGGCTGAATGGTGGATAGCAAAGGTTTGACCACCCACAGCACAAATAGTATGTAGTCTGTGGGTGGTCATTCCTTCTTTTTTTGGGGGGAAAAAAGTGTGCTCTATAGTGCCATGAATACGGTAAGTCAAACTCTATTAAAGGCGACACATTTTTTTTTCAGTTACCTGTGCATCCAGCTCCATAATATGAGACACTTTGTTCCACCCAAACCCAACAAATCTTCGGTCATACTCTGGGCAGTTCCGCCTGACGACCACGTAAGGTTCAAAGTCTGATTCCCATTCTACACGGTAAGGAGTTGTCGCAGTCCTCCACTTGGCAAAGTTGGTGGGGGCGTGGCCTTTTGTCCAGACATGGTACCTGTGGGAGGCAAACCCAATGCTGTTAAATTGGAAGTAATCAAATAAATGTTTGTTAAGCTATGGAAGGAAAAATTTATTAAATAATAACCATATTTTTCAGACTATAAGACACACTTTTTTACTATTAAAATCAATTGGGAAATGTCCCTGCGTCTTCTGGTCTGAATATGTTTTTAAGAGCAATAGCTCTGCATCCCTGCATACTAGATTTTTTTATTCACTCCAGCCAAACCAAGAGGTCACTGCCAAGGGGGAGATTTTATCTGTATTAGCACAAGCAGTAGCCATTCTCTGAACACACTGACCAACTAGCTGGGTGAATTATGGCAATTTAGATAGCATGAGTTGTGTATTTACATTTCTGCATTGCAGTAAACAAAATGTATGCATTATATATGTGCCAGATAGTTGGCAGTGACCTCTAGTTTGCCCATGTCTGATCTATAAGCTCAGGTCCTGTCGTTGGACGAGAAGGCCTCATCTGTACTCAGTTTCTGGGCTTACATGGTACCAAAGCGTCTCCAACCATCCTTCCTAACTTTTTCTTTCTTTTTGTAAAATGTAGGTTATGAGAAAAGGAACTTGTAATTCAAAAGTTATTTAAAACAGGCAAAGGTTCTAGTTGGCCTAGGTGAGATCATATTATGGCCTTGGTGTTGCAGTATCCAAGAGCTGTAAGATTCCTGGCTACCAGATCCCATCTATGACTAAAATAACATTTTTGGTGCACTTATTCTTCTATTACTATAGGGCAGTGGTTCCCAAACTGGGGGAGGGGCCCCCTGGGGGGACGCAAAGGTATTCCAGGGGGGGCGTGGGCCCTCATTCAAAACCTAAGTTTAAATAGGAAGGGGGTTAAAATTTCTCCTAAATGGAAAAGGGGGGCCCTGCAAGGAAAGTTTGGAAACCACTGCTATAGGGAACCAGAATGTTACCATAATCCTCTTGGTGGACAGAACTTTGAGAAGTTGGTAAGTGGCACCTAAATCCTTTGAGATAGTACAAACCCAATTGAAACCAAATTGGATGGATGGAGATGGCCTTTTAACCCGGTCTCTTCTTTTTATCCTAACTAAAGTGACACAAAGTCACACTAAGGCCAACAGAAGCCAAACCGAGCTGTCACAACGACTTAAGAAACTCTCACAGACTACCAAGACGTCAGCTGTGTCTTTGAGTGACAACTCTAAAATATGTTTGCCCCAGGAACATATCGTGGATTTTACATATTCGCAGCAGATGCTGTCGCTTATTCCTGGCTCCGAACAAACATTTCTCAGGCATCTCTTCCAAAACATCTCCCCCTTCTTAAGATGCAGCCCAGAAGGCACACACTGCTATGTTGTATGTTACAGATCCCCATCCCTCCTGATGTTGTCCGGTCAAAGCAAGTCCAGTAAATGCCTCGGCAGCACGGGCTGCAGCTGGCGAGCCTGGCTTTGGCTTTAATTAGTGGAGGTTTGTACCGGGCACCGCGGGAAGAGGTGACAGAGTTACAATTTAGCTCCCCAGACCTTGATGTACAGCCAGGATCTTAGCACAGCTCAGCAAGATGCTCCTGTCAAAGTCTGATACAAATTAAAGCTTTGCTGCTTTGCTTCAACATCTGGCAAATGTCTTACCGGGGAAATAAGCAGTGGGCGCATGCCGAGGATTTTTATTTTCCTTCAGAGGAAAAATCAGAACTTTCCTTAAACCAAAGGATAGTATGCCCGGAACTCAAAGAACGGAGCTTGTCTTATTTTAGACAATTGTTGGACTCCAACCTTGTGATGGTGCCTATTGGTGTACTAAGCAAGATCTGTATGATGAGTGTGGTGTAGAGGAAACGGGGTGGACTTCACAAAGCCCTGACACCAAATGTACAAAGTGTTAGTTTGCAGATTTAACCAATATTGATAACCCCGACCCACACTAGGTAAGCCCGTGCTGTCCTCCAGCATCAATGTTCTTGGGCTCTTTTTCCTGGTTTCATGAACCAGCTGGTGTAGACCCACTGTGCCACGAGTGCTGCCTCCTCTAAGGGCGTTGTCTTAATGAACCCACTCTTTCTTCACAATATCCCTAAAGATTGGGATAGACTTTCCCAAGGGAAACACCAGGTCGCTACCTCTGGAGGGAGGGTAGGCACATGAGGCAGCTGGTCCAGAGGGCACCAGGGATCCCACCTGATCCCACCTCCCTGATGTTAATGATGATGCCAGAGAGGTGGGGGGTTTGCTTCGCCATATACCTGTATTGTATTATGGGCATCCCAAGCACCTACATTCCCAGTGTGATGCCGAGAAATATGTGGGGGGTGCAGAGCGGGTAGGAAAAATGGACAGATTACATGATAATCGTTTTTTTTTTTTGGTAAGAAAACAAAAACTGATATTAAACAACCAAGGAGTGCCAGAAATATAGAAGAGGAAACTGCCAGATAAACTGCCAAATAAACGTTTGTGGTTAAAAGGACTCTAAAATTAAACTTCAAGTTACCTCTAAACCACCACAATGGTGGCATAGTGCTCCACAATCCTAATAAAATGTACTTACTTGTTCCTTGAAATAATATGATAGATTCCATATTTAACTGCCAGTGTTAATTAACTGCTGTGTCGTGAGTGGCCACTGGTGGGTGCCAGATAATGGTTTTCAATTAGAAGAAATCATGAGTGGCCACCGTCCTCATGATACAGCAGTTAATTAAACTCCAGTAGACTTGCAGGTAAATATATAGTTTTGTATATACATAAAGATATAGAAGTATGAGTTTGGTGTGGAGGAACTCAAGCCCCGACCTCAACACTGTCAAATTATATTCCCTTTGGGAATCACTAATACCAAGTGTAAGATCATATGTCTTTTCAGAGACATTTACTAACCTGAAGGTGAAGAGAGTCCCCATATCCAGCATGGACAAGAGCTCTGCTTTAGACTTGGGGAACGAGAGCCGGTAGCGAAGAGTCTCGAAGGCCGGGATGATCAACGCTTTCTTGGTGTTCGCCATATCTAGCTGCACGATGGATTTCCTGCGATAAGGGTTGAAGAGACAGATAAGTATGCAGCATATGAAGCTTTCACACATTCTGCAACCCAACTTTGTCAAAACTGACACCTCATTGCTCTTTGGAAGGATCAGAACTCTATCATAGATCTATCATCAGATATGATGCCTCCTACCCACAATCGTGAATCGTAGAGAATGTGCATCTTTAGATTTGTGCTGCATCTTCTTCTATATGAGGGGTCTTTAAGCTATGTTCCCCAGGCCAGACACAGCACGATGGGGAAGTTTACCCAGCCCCTGCATTCTGCAACCCATTTCAGCATCTCCAATATCAAGCCGGTGATGCTGCAGGGCAGGAGATGTCCCACAACAGATCTGGGATCTGTAGGGAAAATATCAGCAAAGATCATTTTGACAGATGCTGTACCTGTCTATGTACTCCTTGGCTGCCCGCCCCCTCTGCTAGTCTGTTTTCTCTGACTTGACTATAGTGAGTGAGGCAGAGTTTTGTTTTTTCTCCTGTGGTTTGTAAAGAAAGCGGGAACTGTAGTGGATTTGTAATGTATTTTGGTTGTGGGACGGGGGGTTTGAATAGTGGATGAGTTTACTGTGTGGGGGTCAAAATATGTGTGTGACTTTGTGTGATGTGAATGCATGTGTGTGTATTTGATTTGTGATCACATGTGTGTGTATACAAGTGCGATGTCCATGTGTGTGTGATGTGTGCGTGTTTGATTTTTATGTATGCGGGTATGTGTGTTTTTGTGTGTCTGCATGCATGTGTTTGATTTGTGTTCATTCACATGTGTGTGCATGTGTGAGTGTGTTTGGTTTGTGATCATGAATGTGTGCGTGTATACAAGTGTGATGTTCATGCATGTGTGCTTGATTTGTGTGTATGCAGGTATGTGTGTTTTTTTATACATGCTTGTGATATGTTTGATTTGTAATTCATGTGCATGCATGTGTGTGTGATTTGTGTTCATGAACACATGTGTGTATACAAGTGTGATGTGAGCGCGCATGTATGTGTATGTTGTGTGTGTGGTTTGTATGTATGCGGGTTTGTGTGTTTTTGTGTGCATGCATGTGTTTAATTTGTGTTCATGTGCATGCATGTGTGTGCATGCATGTGTTTGATATGTGTTCCTGCGCATGCCTGTGTGAGTGTGTTTGGTTTGTGATCATGAACGTGTGGATGTTTACAAGTGTGATGTTCATGCATGTGTGTTTTTGTGTGCATGTTTGTGATGTGTGTTTGATGTGCATGCATGTGTGTTATTTGTGTTCATGTGAATGTGTGTGTATTACAAGTGTGATGTTAGCGTGCATGCATGTATATGTTGTGTGTGTTTGATTTGTATGTATGCGGGTATGTGTTTTTTTGTGTGGATGTGTGTGATGTCTGTGTATACAGCCAACCAGCAGTCCACAGGTCAAGAATTGACAGCACAGCTCAGATTTTGTTCAATACTTCATTGGCATCATTGGGGGTTTGTAAACACTTATACACCCCAATATTACTTTTTGTTAGATCCGAATATGCAACACACAGCAAAAAGTAGCAACCTGACTGTACAGACTATGAAGAAATTACTAAAAATAAACCGTGATTCACCGGAGACCAGCAGTTCAGTCCTCTGCCACAAGTGGGCGATCTAGTCTAACAAAACGCACCACATCAACATACGGTTTACTGGCGTTAGACACACAGTTATATAATTGAATTTTCCCAAAGGGCTCCAGATCAAAGACAAACTGTGCTGAATAGTGTGGGACTGGCCTGAGACACGATTCCGAGGATGTGTTTTGTCTCTTCTGACTGCTTTCAATATGTGTTTACAGACAAATTACCGCAAGTGGAAAACATCAATTTCCGGAGTTATCCTTCACTAATACATTTTTACATTCATTTTGTTTCTGCCTACCAAGTCTCAAATCACCCGCTCGTAGGCTGCATGAAAAGGAAATTAAATGAATGGTTTATTCCGTGCTGCTCCAGCTAACCGCTGCTCTGTAGATTGTCCTAAGAAGACAGGGTTGTATGAGGTCGACATCTAAAAATACAATCAAATTTGAGGACTGCAAAAGGTCCTCACTAAAAGTTACAACCTGGTTTGATGGTTGCATAAGGGTCAACACCAAGAGATCCAATCAGGTCTGAGGGTTGCATGAGGGCAACACCAAGAGATCTTATTAGGTCTGACGGTTGTATGAGGCCAACACCAAAAGCTCCAACCTGGTCTGAAGGTTGCATGAGTTCAACACCAAGAGCTACAATCAGGTATAAGGGTTGCATGAGGTCAACACCAAGAGCTCCAAGCATGTCTGAGGGTTGCACGAGGGCAACATCAAGAGTTACAATAAAGTCTGATGACTGCATGAGGTCACCACCAAGAGCTCCAATCAGGTCTGAGGGTTGTATGAGGGCAACACCAAGAGCTCCAATCAGGTCTGAGGGTTGTATGAGGACAACACCAAGAGTTACAATAAAGTCTGAGGGTTAAATTGGGTAAACACCAAGAACCCCAACCAGATCTGAGGGCTGCATGAAGGCAACTTAAAAAGCTACAACCAAGTCTGAGCGCTGAATGAGGGCAACACCAATAACTCCAACTACGATAAGAGAGCTGTATGTGGTCCGTACCCAGAACTGCAACCTAGACAGATGGCTATATGAGGTCCAAACCTACAACCAAACCAGGACTGAGGGCTATATGAGGCCAACTATTTGAACTAAGGAGGAAGGAAGAGGGCTGTATGAGATCTGTATATTTATCTTCAACCTAATCACAGAGCTGTAGGAGTTCAATCCTCAAAATTGCAAACTAGGCAGAAGGCTGTATGAGGCTGTCCACATGCTGAAATATAACCTATAACATGGTCATGGGAATCTATGAAGTATGAAAAAATAAATAAACGGCCTAGGGAGTTCAAACTTTCTAACCATCGGTACACTTAGTCTGAGTTACCTGAGGCTCTCGTAGAGTCCGTACATCGGTAGAAAGTCAATGTCCGACAGGAACATGTATGGAGTGCTCACATGTTTCATGGCTACATTCCGCAGAAGGTTGACCGGATAGAACTGCCCTTCTTTGTACACAATATGGTAGCCCACGTTTCGCCGGTTAAGCAGCACCTCGGAGCCCTGAGCGTAGCGGAGGAACTGCTGGGCCTCTGCATCAGAGAGGTACAAAGCCAGGCTGATGGGGCCCTCCCAGTGTTTGCAGATGGCTTCCAACATTTGAAGTCTGAAAAAATAGATGAGAAAATTTAACAAACTATACAATGTACCGTATTTTTCGGACCAAAATCGGGGGGAAATAGTGGCAGTGTCTTATGGTCCGAATGGGCGACCCTTGGCTTTTTCACCAGCTCTCCCGAGCTGTCAGATGAGAGATGTGGCCACAGCCAGATCCCTCATCTGTACTGTACTGTTTCTACCAGCAGAGCCCTGCTGATAGAAGCAGTACAGCAGAGAGACATACCTGGAACTGGCCAGCCAGAAGCTTCCATGTATGTCTGCCTGTCAGCTCCGATCACCATGCAGCTTTACCTGGCAAGAAGGAAGACGAACAGTGCAGAATCCCCCGTTCTTACCCTCCCCTTCTGCCTGAAGTGTGCTCTCTAGTGACATCATTTTTGTGGCTGAAATTGGGTACTGCAGGAAATTTTTTTTCCATCTTATTAGAACATTTCACATTTTTTATTTGTTTTTCATGCTCTAAAAACAGGGTGTGTCTTATGGTCCGAAAAATATGATACTTTAATGTTAAAGCTGAAGAATTCAAATGTAATATATTTCAGCTTCCTAGTCCTTGGATACACTGGCTGCATTAGTTTTCTATTGTTTTCCTTTACATTTACCTGGTCATTCTGACACTAATATACTCCCTGCCCTAGGGTGACAATGCAGTTGTACTATATCATGGGAGAAGAATTGTTGTCATTGTAGAAAAGGAAAAGTGCTAGCACCTCCCCATGTTAAGTAGTGACATGGTACATGTGTATATGTGTTCTCAGGCATTTAGGCTTCTAAACTTTATTCCCCCAAATATGATTGACCAATGGTAAAGGGTTCTCAGAGCACAATGGGTTAGCTATTATGAAAGCACACAAGAAAGCGCTGGCTTTGAGGTTCTGGGTTTTCTGAATTCAATTTTAAGACTTAAAACTAATGACATGCTTTACAGTGAGATGAAAGCAAAACAAAAAATAATTTAAAAAGGAGTCATATTGTGGTCCCAGGACTCAAAAATCCACCCTTAGTCTCTAAGTAATGGTAACTTGCACTTCTCAGAGCTGTTAGTTCCAGAGACCAATACTGACCTGTCCATGGAGAGCTGGGCCACCAGTGTGACGTCTGTGTTGTCCGGTGCCGGCTCGTATTCGTAGTGCAGGAAGTAGAGGTGTGTGCGGTGGACCGTGAACCTTTCTCTCCTGAACTCGTAGCACATGTCATCCTCGTCCAGCTCAGACAGCTGCTTCTGGAGCTGCAGACAGAACATCCATACAAGTTTTAGTGACAACTTTCTGCAAAAGAACTCATTATTACCCCCTATGTAGACCTTCTCTGCCCACTGTCTGCTCATTGAGTGACCATTGTTTAGGTCAGGACCACCACAGCAGTAATTGGGCTGAGTGTGATCTCCGATATGATGCAGTGAATCCAAGAGCTACAACCAGGTCTGAGGGTAGCATGAGGGCAACACCAAGAGGTACAACCAGGACTGATGGCTACATGAGGTCAACACCAATAGCTACAACCAGGTCTGAAGGTAGCATGAGGGCCACACCAATAGCTACAACCAGGTCTGAGGGTAGCATGAGGGCAACACCAATAGCTACAACCAGGTCTGAGGGTAGCATGAGGGCAACACCAATAGCTACAACCAGGTCTGAGGGTAGCATGAGGGCAACACCAAGAGCTACAACCAGGTCTGAGGGTAGCATGAGGGCAACACCAAGAGCTACAACCAGGTCTGAGGGCAAAGTCAAGAGCTACAACCAGACCAGAGAGCTGCATGAGGTTTTTTTTCAGCAAATGTTTAATGCTTAAAAAGTCCGCTTATACTCGTGTATATACAGCAGCTGGGACCCCAGCGGTGCATGGCCACCACAAACGTCGTCTCCAAAAGTGGTTAATCTGCTCAATTAGACACATTGTGCAAATCCTCAACACTTCTGAGTTTAGTACACAGCTGTCTGGACAACTCCATCCCCCCCACAACTCCATCACAGAAATGGGCCAACTGAGAAGATTCGGATAACTTGGGACTAAAACAGGAAACATCAGGAAGTTGGCCAAGGGGAGCCACTGGGGATAGGATGACAGACCTGCCAGTCATTTTCCCACCCAGTTCTTTGCTTTCAGTCCACCCCGGTGATAAAATCCTACTCTGCATCCTTGTCTTCCCTTTAGACATGACTGCTGTATAATTGTGGAAGTCTAGCTCATGGAAGCAATGCTCCTCTCCTCTAGATGATAGAGATAGATGTGATAGAGATACCTTTCTCTCTTTAAATCATGTTTTCTCTGTCCATATCTGCAGCAACTCCCCTGGATCCCTGGCTACACATATTTGTGCATCCACAGCATCCTTTTAGCTGTGCCTTTTGATTTGAGTGGGGAAGATTAAAGTTAATAGTAAACCTGTATGTGCCCTTTTCCCAACACTGTATAACATTGCCACACAATTGGACACCCATATTACTCACAGCACACCATACATGCCACTGTGGGTCACCCCTATTGATACAACTGTGTTAGTCTATAATTAAGACCAAGTCGGTGGGTAAAGCTGTCACAATGGGTGGAATGGGTCACATATATGTATTTTGTGTCTATCACCCGGTCCCTCCGAGTTCCGCTTCAAATTGTCATCAAAGTTCTCTGCAGCGCTTCAGTAGTGGCCAACCAGCCGCCTCACTTCTTTGATGTTTTATGCATGGAGAAAGATCTGCTTGAAACGTGAACAACACACCGAGGCAATGGATTAATGGTTGTCCGCACCCAGAAATATCTATCGCGGCGTTTCTGTACATAATTACAGAGGAAGACTCGGCTGAGGACATTTTCTGTTGCATAAATCAGCAATTAAACTCATCTGAACTCTTACTGCGGCAGCCGCGAGCGGCGTCCTGATTGGTCGTCATCACAGTCTGAAAGCAACATATGAAATAACTATCTCCCACTTACGGGGGCCTATTTATAGAGATCTCCGAAATCAATACACCTCCTGGGGGTTCTAAAGCCAAAACTTTTCTGGCTCATGTCCTGGGGGGGTCTGCGTAGTCTAGGACAGTGATGGCGAACCTTCTGAAGCCGAGCGCCCATTTTTCTATCTTGACCTCCCTAGTGCTCAGCCTGTACTGCGCAGCGTACCAGAGTACACAGTACACAGGTCTATGTAAACAACTCTGGATGAGCTAGGTTCGTGTGAAAAGCTAGGCGGGTTTTGGTTCCAACAATGGGAGACACAAGCGCAGTGCAAAACACAGATTTTTTTTTTACCCGCCCCGCAGAACAATACCCCACACCCACAGGCTTTTACCTCGAACCCCCACCCACAGACAGGACTTTACCACCCCCAGGACTGTAGCAGTGATAAGCTGCATTGGTTTATTCTTCAAATATTCTAAGAAAATTTGAGATCTCCTCTCAGTTACTTAATGCAATAATCGGCACTTGTACATGGGAATAGTGTATACGCAATGTGTTGTCTCAGTGACACCTAGTGGCAGAATGTGAAATTGCTGCATAGAAGTAATTCATTGTGAAAATCGGCACTTGTACATGCGAATATTTGGCAAATGCAGTTGCATCCCCCGAATCTCCAATATTCACCATTACGAAGATATAGCACTATATTCTAGATCCACTTTGAATTTTCACGCTCAACACTATAGTACTATAGTACATGCCCGCACGTCACTATGTCAATGGGCGTTGTATGTGTGGATGCATCACAATAAAACCAAAAAAAAATAGGTTAATACCTCGAATTTCCTGGTAAGTGCAAAACAGAGAGTGGGCAGAGCTTAAACTGCGGCAGCCAAGGCGCACAGAATGAGTCAACTGAGGTTTACAGATGAGAACATTGCCATAATAAATATACCACATATACTGAGAGGGATTACCCCCCCCCCCCCCGGTGGTCCGATTCCATTCAGTTTTCTGTGTAAAAGCAGTACTAAAAATGTGACGAATGTGAAAGATAGGGCTGCCATTTGTTTGTTCACATTTCACCAGCCGAGTGCGGCTCCAGAATACGATGTCACCCAGAGCTAAAAAAATTCCCCCCTGTCCCCACCAATCAGAGACAGAGAGTCACAGCGGGTGACATCAGCTCAAGTGTGACACCGTTGATTCAAGGGTGTGGACCCACTGGTGGTCAAAGTTGCCAGAGGCAGAGGTGCAATCCGGGGTACAGAGGGCCCGCCTGGCGTTCACAAGAGCACCCCACAGGGAATGATGGGCTTTGCTGCAGACGATGAACGGGTTGCAAGTTCCCTTGCCCTGCGGGCATCTGTGACACAGAGACACACAGAGTCTCTGGATACACCGGGGCCCGCCTGCCAACAGAGAGGGCTCTGCGTGCCATCGGTTCACTATCACGGGTCTAGGACATATAATAATGATCCTTTACCAGGGGCCGTAGCGTCCCACAATCCGGAGGTAGTGTCCCCTTTAAGGCCCTGGACCATGATGCACATGGGCCTCCAGCAGATATAAGGAGCGGCACTGCACGCTGCTGTGCTGGTGCCATCTCTCCTTCTGCAGCCTGTTTCAGCGTGCGTGCAGCCAGTAAGCAGAAAAGCATGCACTCCACTGCTTATCCAGTGTCACGGCGTCCAGCCGTCCTCTCTGCCTCTCTGACACTAATCTGCAACTCCCTCTCTCAGGTCCAGAAAAGTTAGACTGCATTCGGAATTATTCTTGTTTCCATTGGTTCAGTCATTCACCAGACCCTGTTGGGCCTTGTCGTTAAAAAAAAGTTTGTTGAAGCAGCACAGCCGCCTCTTGTAGTCTGGTTGATTCCTGAACCTGACAGTATCATCCCTCATGTGAAAGTCCAGAAAGAAATGTAATCACCAGGATAATCCAACGCGTTTCAGGCCCTACACACTCTTCATCAGGGTGATAGACAAGTGTAAGCAGCACCTTGAAAAGTTCATGGATTAATGAATACATCTATATAAATGTTATCAGTAAAAAGTCTGTTGCTTCTCCTTTCCTGTCCAATCACAGGCTGGGGGTGGGAAAAAAGACAATGAGAGTGGCAGAGCTGTGCAATTCTCAGCGATGGACGGAATAAATGCAGAACTTCCGCCATGATAATACAGGGATGAGATACACATATGTGATCTAAGTACCCCCCCCCCCCCCCCCCCCCCCATGTGGGGTCTTCTCTCTTAAATAAGATTGTCCCCACCATTCAAGGCCAATGCTATCCAAACTCCTTTTCATTTCCGTTCTATTCTTCCTCTGGGCTCCCATTACCTGCACTGTGTCAGGCCATCAGGACCACATATAATAAAGCCTGATTGGCTGTCCCCTAGGCCAGCGTACGAATGCGCAGAGCATCGTAGAAGTTAATGTGTAGGTTGATTACAAGCACCGACAGCAGTTTTCCGAACAATGGCGGCAAATGCGTCCCTGTTCGCAGACGGGTTAATTTAGTCTGAATGGCACTCGATCAGCTGTGCGCTGTACGTGGTGCCCCGTCTGCTGCGCGCAGCGACAGGAAGCAGAGTATAAAATCGCCCTGTCATAAATATGCATTGTGCCATGTTGCTGGGATGCCAGGGGGGGCCACGGCGAGCAGATGGCATCGTGCGGGGCTCAGCTCCGTGTAATAAAATTTCAGACGCTGCAGCTGGTCAGAAGGTGCATTTGTTAAGACGGAAATCTGTCTGACGGCCTCGGCGGGGCCGGTCAGCGACAGGAAATTCACAGCATGTCTGGGGCAACTCGGGAGACAAATGTGATCGGCTACAAGTGCCGCTTAATTAAATTTTTACGGCGGCGGAATATTATTAAGACGGATACGCAGGAATTCAGAATAGCGCTAGGCAGGGGCATGGAGTGTCCTGTAATAATAATATAGGGCCTGTAAAGGCAACAGCCTCCTATGTCATTAGTAACACTTTGCTTTGGGGGTTCATGACTACTGCATCAGGGACATGTTTAGGCCCTGGCGCGTTTCACCCCAAGGAGGCTTATTCGTAGATACATAATTGAGGTGCACTTCTACTCTAAATAAAACATTTTTACTTACCTCTAAGCTGTCCCAATGGCTCAAAGTTGCTTCAAAACCTAAAAAAAATACTTACTTATTAACGTCCGGTTGCAGTAGCGTAAATGGCCACCGGGAGCCGCCAGATACAATATCTTTCAATGGACATAAAGTGAAAGTAAATTCTCAGAAACAGCTGCAATTTAAGAATGTGTCATCTGACATATGGTTTTCGCCGCAGCATGGAATCACATGGAAAATTTGATATTTATATATCAGGCTTCCGGGGGTTTACACAGGTGTAATATGGTGAGTGGCGCCATACATAGTTTTTCAATGGAGATATTTATGTCGTTTTTGATACACAGTGTGAACAGGTATTTACCTGGCTGTCACTTCTCTCAGAGATATCGGCTCTTCTGCCGCGGTGCTGGATCATCACAGAGAGGAGGGGCTGTGAAGGACATTCTAAATTTATTTAGTGCTGCATTTTGCCCTATTAGTGGCACTTCTAGTACAAAAGCAGGTGATAGGTCCTAATCACACCACAGGAGTCCACTAGTCTTATCACACTGTGTTCAAGAGTACCATGCCCTGATGAAGAAACCAGTGACCCCCTGAAAAGTGTTAAACCCTTGACAGGCTCTGGTTTCTCGATACACACTCTGGCTCAGCTCGAACAAGGAGCTGACTCTTGGCCTACCAAATGGGGTTTCCTTCATTTTGGAGAGGTTTTCTTTGACTTCCTGTTGTATCTACTGGGCAAATAACTCCATAAAATTAGGTTTAGCAAATGCCAGGGTTTCCGCACTCCCTACTTCCCTGGTGCCCATTTCTAATGAAATTTGCTACCCATGATCACTGGTTGTGTGGCCCTTGGCCGGTCTGTATAGAAAGCACTGATGTCTACTGGGGTAATTGAGGTAACATGCCCTCAGGGGTAACCCAATGACCCAATCTTATAAAGTCCTCTGCAGCCTGACCATGATTTCTTCTTTAGCCATCCATAATGCCAGAGGCCACAGTATTGTCACCAGACCAAATGTCTTTCTCCAACCAGGTGGAAGAAGAAATTGGGTGGCTTTCCTTCCTACTTACATTCTCGCTGTTGATGTCAGTCTCGCTGGGGCAGCCGAAGAGCTCCCTTCGAAGGAGGTTCCCATCATACTCCAGGAAGGTCAGGTACAGGTTGCGGAAGAACTCCACATGCTTGTTTTTGACCCGAAGCTTTTTTGGAGAGTTCCAATGGATGACCTGCAGAAGTAAAACAGAAATTGAAGATCTTCTAAACAGGATGAGAGCAGCTCAAGTTCAAGGTTAATAACCCTTAACAAACAATTAAGAATCACAACCACAACCCCCCCCCCCCCCCCCCCCCCCCCCTCCCAAGAACACTGTAGTCTGACCATAGGACTACAGATAGGCCATTTTGATCCGAGCATGCGCAGATCTGTTATTATTTTTTGGGATCTGATGAGTGCAAGGATGGTGGAAGGCTTATTAAGATTAGGATTACATATTGGGCGGGCAGTGGTAAGAAAAAACCCCTCAAGCTCAACATTAGATTTGTGCCACACTGTGAACGTATGGTAAGGGTTCAGAATGATGTCCATGATGATGGTTTTGGGGCTCAACTCTACTGTAGGGACATTAGTGGCATTATTCTTGATGTTGGTTCTTGGCATTGTTTTTATATCAAAATCTATGGACAACCCTCAAGTAGGTTCACCCTAAAAAACTACTTTAGTTTTGTGCCCAACTGTGGACATCCCCTTTGTATAGTAAGGGTCCAGAATGATATTGGCCATGATTTGGGCTTTGGGACTAACACTCACATCAGTCACCTCTGCTAGAGAGATATTGGTCTTGATGCTGGTTTGTGGCCTTGCTTTCTTATCAATACTCATATCAATGAGTACCTTGTATGGTTGGACCCTGGAGTCAAATAAGAGGTTTTGGGCCTTTGGTACTAGGACAAGACTCAAGTAGGTGCATCCTTTAGATCTACATTAGATTTGTGTGCAACTGTGAACATACTCTTTGTATGGTAAGGGTCCAGATTAATATTGACCGTGATGTTGGCTTTCAGGCTCACACTCATAAGTCATCTCTACTGCAGGGACATTATAGTAGTATTGATGCTGGTTCTTGGCTTTGCCTTCATATCAATGGTGATGCGTAGCTAAAAATTTCAATATAATCAATGTTATCTTTTAGATTTCATCTTATTTGTAAAGAATAATTTTTTTTTCAACATATGACTAACCCAGGACCACCATATAAGAAACCATTAATTGTTCTACCTCCTCAATCCTCTAGATGGCAGAAGCGCTCCCTGTACAGCAAAATTTCCCAAATCTCAAAAAAAGAATTTCAGCTAACCTTCAAATCTCCCTCATTTATCTGTAAGTCACTATTATACTGAGCTGTCAACCTCAAGCTGCAAGACTGGAATCGGAGAGATTTGGGCTGTTTGACCAAGAAAATTAAAGTCGTTTAACCTCTTGGTGGCTGGAAGCGGAGCGGAGTTTGATGGAACGTTGCTATTTGATCAGTCGGCTCTTTGTCAGCCACTATTGATGGCTTGTAATTAGTACAAGCTTATGGTCGGTCAAACCTTCGACTGGAGAAAAAAGTATGTACGCCCGGCGCTCCGGGGATGTCGTGGCTGTGCTTTAGGCGGCCTAGCTGGTGGGCAGAGACCTGCATTATTTCTGTGAAGAGCTATATTCTGTTTTGAACATAAAAAAGAGGCTTGTTGGCAAGGTATTACATTCTGTTTAACAAGAGATTCTCTACAGAGTACATTATCCATTGTCATGTTTGAAGAAAGCTCTGTATAATATGTAATTAGTAGGAAACAAGATCTTTCTTTAGCCCATGGAGTTATAATGGCCTCCTCATTTCCTGGCTGGAGGACGTCCAGGATCTTCTAGCTCCTCCCTCCCCAGCCTGACTGTCCTGGCTCCTCTTCTTTCATTCTTTGGATGTCACTTTCTTTAACAAGAACCCTCATCATCACATGCGGGCATTGCCTTGGGAGGTCTATATTCAAATAAAGCTCAGGGTCATAATAGGAGACCTTCATAATGGGTTTCATAATGTGCTGATGCAGTATTATATGCTCCAGACTTTTGGTGTTCACAAACTATTTCGAGTGTTCCAAGTCTACCTTTTATATAGTATGGTATATATTAAAAAAAATCAGCAGGGCAGGGAGTCCAACATACTGGGCACAGTAGGTGTGCAGACCAGAGAACTGAGCACTGGGATGATAGGAGGCCCTGATATTGGTCACATGAGGTGTGCAAATACAGGAACACAGCTCAGGGTTGCTGGGAGCCCCTCATAATGGACATGGAAGGTGAGCAGAAGCAGGAACTCAGCTTGGGATTGCGAGGAGCCTCACATAATGCATAAAGGGCATGAAATTTGTGCAGGAACTCAGGGGAGTGATTGAACGAGAGCACCTCATTATGGGCATGGAAGGTGTGCAGATGCAGGAACTGAGCTTGGGGTTGCTGGGAGCCCCTCATAATGGGCATGTAAGGTGTGCAGATACAGGAACATAGATAGAGATTGTTAGGTGCCATCACAATGGGCATGGAAGGTGTGCAGATTCAGGAACATAGACAGAGACTGTTAGGTGCCCCCATAATGGGTATGGAAGGTGCATAGATACAGGAACACAGCTAGAGATTGCTGGGAGCCCCAAAAATGGGCATAGGAGTTGTGCAGAAGAAGGAACTCAGGGTAGAGATTGCTTAGAGCCCTTTATTATGGGCATGGAAGATGTGTAGATACAGCAGCTCAGCTCAGGGTTGCAGGAATCCCTCATTAAGGGTATGCTAATGGGCATGGAAAGTGTGCGGATACAGCAACTTAATTAGAGAATGCTGGGAGCCCTCATTATGGGCATGGAAGGTGTGTAGGTACAGGAACTCAGGGATGAGTTTTGTGAGAGCCCCTTATTATGGGCGTGGAGAATGTGCAGATGCAGGAACTCAGCTTGGGAAAGCTGGGAGGGGCCCATTGTTGGCCATGGATAGTTTGCAGATACAGCAACTCAACTAGAGATTGCTGGGAGCCCTCATTATGGGCATGGAATGTGTGTATACCGTATATGCCGGCGTATAAGACGACTGGGCGTATAAGACGACCCCCAACTTTTACTGATTTGTTGAAACAGATGGGATGGTGTGTTGGCCTCAAGGAAGAGAAGCGAGTAGGAGAGGTAAAGGTAAGCAGCGAGGAGAGAGAAGGAGGACACATCACACACCACAGGCCTGTTTGTCAGGTCTGGGGGTGTGCAGGAAGTCAGCCTTCCATAGATAGGCAAGCAGCAGAGGAGATTCAAGAGGAAAGCACAGTTTCAGTGAAAGCAGGAGGTTTAGCAGACCATTAGAAAGGAAGAGATGTGAATAAAGAAGAGAGTTTAATTACACAAACAGATCTGGCGTTCCAAGAGTCCAAAAATCTTCCATGCCCCATAATGAGGGCTCCACAAAAACTATACCCTGAGTCCTGATAAATACCGATATATGCCAGGCGTATAACACGACATATTTCACAGTACTAAAAAAATCCTCCAAAGTCGGGGGTCGTATTATACGCGGTGCCGCAGCAGGGGTCAGGGACCATACGGGAGCCGTAACAGATCTGTAAAGCTGTCAGCGTGGCAGAGATACATTGTAGCAAGAGAACGAGAGAGCAGTGTACCATGGCTACAGATGCTACTCACAGAGAACAACCGCGTAGCCTTGTTGTAACTTTGAACATTCATAGCAAGGAAGGAAAACAATTTATAGTATAAAATGATGAAAACTTCAGGGTCAGTAATGCTCACCTATACTACAACAATTACAACAACACCGAGTTAAAACAAAAAACCACTCTAGCTATAATACTTATAAGACATTTCCAGCTTAATTCCAGCACCAGACAAGCTTTTTTAAGGCCAAGTGATATACTCCTAATGCAAACAATTTAACTTGCCTACATTGAACACATATATCTTTAAATCCCTGCAATGGTAGAACCTTGAAAATTTTGTGGTTTACTAGTAACCCCTAAAGACTATATCCATGCAATTTAAGATGCAAAAGGCAAACCCCTAAGACAAATATCCATCAGGTCCCTGAGCATAATCCTTCAATAACTAATAGCCCCACATAAAATATGCTCCACATTAGAATAAAAGCAACTCTGCTGCATACATGCTTTCACTTATCCTATCCTACTAATAACAAAAAAAGATCGGACTCTAAGGTGTTGAGATACGTGGTTGAAAGTCAAAGAGTAGAAATACATTTCATTTGGTGAGCGTTGGAAGAGGGGGATAGTCTCATACGGCGAGTATATAACCAAAACGCTATATTTAACT
>CM070034.1:161223671-161236879 GCA_036250615.1 Ptychadena robeensis
AAGATGGGCCAATACAGGAACTCAGCTGAGGGTTGAAGGAAGCCCCTCATTATGGGCATGTAAGGTGAAGGAAATCAGACTAAAATATACACCTTTCTATTAAAATACATTGGCTTAGTTTAGATACAGAAGATAGGATGAAGAGATAAATCTGTGTAGATACGTTGTTCCTGCTATCCTGTATCCTGCTGCACACTGATGGCTGCGAAGACATAAACTGCCTAAACAAAGACCCACATGGGCAGGATCAACAGGGATAATTATAACACAAGCTTTAACAGAAATTAAGTATAACAAACTTTAACAGTGGTTGGGATTAAATATCCTTTAATTTTAGGATTGTGATGGAAGTCCGACAAGCACCTTCTGTGCTTGAGGCAATTTTACAAAAAGCATTTCAAAATGCCTCCACCATTCATTAAATCTATAATTGCAAAATGTTCTTTTTTTTTTATTTTTCCATTATTCGTTTTCATTTACAAATTGGCACGCGTAGCAATTACCTCGTCCATGAATTTTCATGAAATCAGAGTTTTTCTTTAGCTAGAATGCAGCAGAACAATGCCAACCACTTCTATTCTTGGAGAAGTTGGCGGACGGTGCCAGGATCACCTGGAAGCCCCCACCCCCTCCCCCACTCTGCAGATGGCACAATCACGTAGACGGTTTTCGGTGTTCTTGTGTGTTATTTCGGATTTGTTCAGCCCGCTTCTCGTAATTACTTCAGGCTTTTAGGCAGAAATTAGCGAAAGCAATTAAGCCGCCTTCTTAGCGCTGAAAAAAAACTCTGCGTCATTGGCACCGCCGCGTTACACGGAGAGCATTCAATGAACCTCTTAACAGGGTGGCGAACCCAGAAAACAAAGTTTAATGTGCCGCGATCTTCAAGGTGAGTAATGTCTTTTTTTTGTTTCGGAGTTTGTTGCTTTTTTAAGTATGATTTATGTCAGAGCGGCGGGACCTCGTCGGATCGATACACACTCATTATACGGAAACAATTCCACTCGTAGGATGCCGGGGTTTCTTCAATACCTTATATGGGGTCAGGAGCCAATTATGTTCTGTGCACGGCAAATTGGTATTAGACACGGTGTAACATAAGAGGTTGCATCACCAAATGAGATGCAAGTCATACGGAATGAATCTGACCTGAATCACCCAGGTCCACCCTACAGAGCTGTAGAACCTTTACAATGAGCCTGAAATGTATCCCAATCATTATTCTCTTCTGTGTCTTGTATATTGCAACTAATTTGGAAAGTGGTTTTGGGTCAAGGTGGCTTTATATTTCGATCTTCTTCCTAATCCTATTTTTCTATTATTTTTGCAATTAGTAAGTTAGTTAGCCAATTACCATATTTTTCGGACTATAAGACAAACTTTTCCCCTCCAGAAATCAGGGGGTGTCTGCGTCTTATGGTCCCAATGCGGGACCCCCGTGGCCGAGAGTGAGTTAGAGTCGTGCTGCCCGCTAGCTCTCCCAGGAAGATTAGCCAGGGAGGTGGAGGAGCTGTCAGATGAGAGATCCGCCCACGGTCAGATTTCACATCTAAACTGTATTGCTTATGCCAACAGAGCCCTGCTGGTATACGCAATGAAGAGAGAGATAGATAAACTCCTATCTATATCTCTCTCCATGTCTGTGGGAGCTGCACTTCCACTCATTCTGCAGCTTCCAAGGACACAGCCATAGAGGGAGAGTAGAGACTCTAGTGGCAGAAAGTTGGTGTTGCATTGATTTGATTCATAGCATTGATCTAATTCACTTCAACACAAATATTTTTTTCCCTATTTTTTTCTGCTCTAAAAACTGGGTGCGTCTTATGGTCCGGTACGTCTTACAGTCTGAAAAATACCGTACTTACTATCCCTCTTTAGTTGCTGTTTATTATTATATTATCTTTTTATTGTCATACTGGCAAGGGTTATGGCAGGTGACACCGGAGTAGGGGCGACACATCTGTGACATTGTTGATTCAAAGTAGTGACCCCACTGGACTGTGGGAACATTTGTTTTGTGTTTCATAGACGATAGACAGTAAAGCCATGATGCCTTGCAATGTTTAAAAACATTAAATGAGAACCGACCAGGTGGCCAAAGATTTAAATCAAAGGACATATTTATTGAAGATGGTTTATTTTTTTCGACTACCTAACTTTGTGAGTTGATTGCAAAGCCCCTGAACATGCTATCATCACCATTTGCTGGAGATGTAGAGAAGGGCTGTGGGAAAATTCAAACCCCATGGTAAAATGTCAGGTCCATAAGTCCAAATCAACAAAGGAATGGCTTCACCAGAAGAAGATTAAAGTTTTGGAATGGCCCAGCCAGAGCCAAGACCTGAATCCGATTGAAAATCTGTGGGGTGATCTGAAGAGGGCTGTGCACAGGAGATGCCCTAACAATGTGACGGATTTGGAGTGTTTCTGCAAAGAAGAGTGGGCAAATCTTGCCAAGTCACAATGTGCCATGCTGATAGACTCATACCCAAATTGTGCCATGCTGATAGACTCTTGAAGTGGAATATACAGCTACTCATACTTTCACTTGTAAGGCGAGGGGTATGTGTGTTCTGGGGAGTGGGATTTGTGTTACTGGGGGAGGTGTGGCAGCATGGCTGGGGAATAAATGTGGACCCACCTAATGTAATTGTCGCCTGAGCTCCCAAATAGCTTAGGATGGTCCAGCTCATCAAATTTCTGGCAAAATCAACAGTACATTTTTGTACATAACCATCCGATATAACAATGAACCGTATTTTACGGACTATAAGACGCACCCAGTTTTTAAAGCAGGAAAACCAGGAAAAAAATATTTCATATATAAAAGTGTTCACATCAATTGGGATAATGCAATATTAAATGAATGAAATCAGATCCAGCCACTAGATGTCACTAGCAGCAGAACACACACACAGCACATCAAGTCACCTCTTCACTGATCGGGAGGAGGGGGGCAGGATGCTGCCCAGTCCTTTGCTCTCCCTCTCCTCTCTGGCTGCATGTGTCCGTGGATACAGCAGTGATTGCAGTTTCCTCGGACATGGAGAGAGAGACAGGTGAGAGTTCATCTATCTCTCACTTCATTGCTTATGCCAGCAGGGCTCTGTTGGCACAGGCAATTATACAGTTTAGATGGGAGATCCAGCTGTGGGCGGATCTCACATTTGACAGCTCCCCGACTTATTTCTTTGCCGGGAGAGACAAAAGGGGGTCGCGCATTCGGACCATAAGACGTAGGCACTTTCCCCCCTCCCGATTTTGGGGGTGAAAAAGTGTGTCTTATGGTCCAAAAAACAAACAAACAGTACCTTCAATTCTACAGTATATTTAACAGCAAAAATAAGAATTTTATTGTTCGGGTTACACTATTTAACATTTGCCTATTTGAAGCACGGGTCTATTTTAAATTATTAAGGACTTTTGCTTAAACACACACGCACAGGATCCTCATAATGTATTAAAAAAACAACCAGTGACTTAGCCTATTAAAGTTCACCCCTGCGTCTGAGACCTCATATCTAAGTGGATTGACCCTTTAAATCTTTTATATCCCATACACAGGGACACGGGCTGAGCCTCTGCGTGAAATCCAATTACCGGTCGGGTTTCGCTTCGCCCATATCTATTTATTAAGTTGCGAGTGAAACTAGTTATTCTTCCCCTCATTAATCCTGCCTGAGTGTTTCATTATGCAGCTTATTAATGACATTATATCCCTTATTAGCTAATAAAGTGTAGATTGAACACGCAGAAACCTGCTTTAGGTGTAATAAGTCTCCCGGTAATGGGGAGAGGTGGCATTATAACATTGAAAGGCGCGGGTTTTCTATTGTACCAAGGTGGTTCGACGCCGATAAAACACATTATAATTGGAGCTATGAGGGTATCTTTTATTCTCATATCTTATTATCCTGCGATGTATGTAAATAAGAGGCTTAAGATGGGGATTAATGATCTGAGATTAGTAAAAGGCTTGTAACCTGATCAACGTCCTTGCAGGGTACAGACGTAGAGATATGGGTCAAATCGATGGCCGTTTCAACCGCTGTGCGCGCTCACGGCCATCTATCTGACCCATATAATCTGCCCCCACCGCTGTTTTCGAGCTGGACAAATATCGGACATGACCGTAATACAGCCATATCGGACATGACCGTAATATGGCCGATGTCCGATGCTTTGCCTAGAGACCGCTGGTCTCCAGGCAAAGCTTGGCTGAGCAGGGGAGAGCAGAATTGTCTCTCCCCGGCTCCTCCGATATCTGACAACAGCGTGATGACGTCATCACGCTGCTGCAGGGTACATCGGACGGCTCGAATATCATCGGACAGCTTTAAGCTGGCCATACACCATTAGATTTCTCTGCCAGATTTCTTTTAGATCTCTTTTGTTTTACCAAAATCATGTAATATGAGGGACTTTATAAACCTAGGCACACACGGATAGATCTGTAAAAAGATTCAAGTGCAATAAATCAACATGCGCACTCATGGTGCTTGATTGTACTCTGTTTACAAAGCTACCCGTGTGTCCCTTCCTTTGAGCGGAATCAATAGAGCCGGCTCAAAGAAACTCGATTGAATGGGGTTCCAACATGCTGGAAAACCCCATTCAATCTCCAATACTTTGCATGGAGACGTGAGAAATATTATACAACTCTCACCTCTATGACCTTGTAGGCTTACTGCAGAGCTTCCTGATGGCCTCCTGATTTATGGGGTCCAATAATAAAGGAGTGGGCCCACCATTCTGATACTCTCACCTTATAATCTTTTAGGAGCACCTGTAGGACTAAGGAACTGCTAGCATACAGGGCAAAGTCATACCTACCCATCATAAACACACACAAATACCTGGCCAACTTAAGTAAGGCATTGTTTAAGACTAAGGAAGCTTCAAGAATATAGTTCTCCTGCAGAGTGGTCTCCTGTACATGGCTGGCAAGTTCTCCTAGATGATAGAATCAGAACACTTAATTAATCCAGCCTCTCCATGAGCTCCATGAGTTCTCTAGCAGAAGAACCTTTCCTAGGAGAACTTGGCATCCCTATTGTGCCTACAGTAAAGACCTCCACCTTCTACTAGCTCCTTGCCTCTACAATTAGGACCCATACCAGGGCAAAGCTCGCCAGTGAAGGAACCCTTTTCCAAAAGTTACCATAAAGTTTAAATTAAAGTTTGCAGCAGCGTGACAGGAGCCGTGACTCGGTTATAGCCACCGTGCACCCGCCAATGGTCCTCTTTGCCAGTAGGTGTTATTAACGGTTTTCTATAGACCTGACAACATTGCGTCTTATTCATTATGACACAAAGAGGTGTTTGGTGTACGTGGCAGAGAATAGCCACAACACACAATAGTCTTGTCACATTGGGGTCACCGGTTCTTACTTTCTTTGATGCCGTAGAACACAGAAAAGCACTTTACACTGACAGCAACACCTCGGCCATTTCGCAGCCCTGTCGCCCCCCAGCGCCCCTTTTTCACCCCCCCACTGCATTCACACCTCACCTTCAGATCGGAGACGTCCCGGTAACATTGCTCGGAGCGGGTGTGATCTGACAGCTGTACGTTCCAGAAACAAGGAAGCTGATGCACCAGAAAAGGGTTCTGCTTGATGACGGCGTTGAAGATGTCCTGGGGAGAGAAGACAGCTCAGCTTTCCGCGCTCGCAGCGCAAGCAACGCGCATCACAAGCTGCAAACGTCTGTCTGATGTTGTCAGGATGAAAGGGATTCAGAAAACCTCTTAGCTGTTCATTTATGGCGTGCGGGAGCCGGGTAAACTGTTCACTTGTATTAAAATAAGCTGCAGGAACTTAACCTGGTGCGGCCTGCTGAGCTTGATGGCGGTCTAAAATTTGAATTTTACAGATTGTTTAAGGGTGACAACACTTGGGACCTGTCCTCAGTTGTGCTCAGGGTTGTCATCCTAAAGGCTTACAATGGCTTTCCAATACACATTTAAAGGAAAATTGTAGTTATGAAAATGAGACTTTAACATGGGTCCTCAAACTATGGCCCTCTAATGCTTTTAGTGTGGCCCCTGAAGCATTGACCTGACATTTTCCAGCTGTCAGAAATCTCGAGCTTATGGAGAAAGCCAAAGCTGTGATACGGTGATGGTAAGTGTGTACCGAGGGAATCTTGTAGCAAAAGATGGTATTGCAGGGGGATTTTTAATTTCCAATTGAAATCAAGTTTAATGCTTGAACACATTAAGTAGATGTATAAACAGACTGGCTTTATCATGGATACACTACTGTGTAACCTTTTAGAAATCCATATTTCATTGTTTCAGTTTTTTTTGTGCTTACAGTTTATGTCAATCCAATAACTGAAGGGAGACATTAATATAACTATGAAAGGTTGTAGTTAAGGGGAAGTGTGGTCCCCGTGGGTAGAACATTACTTTCCCCTTCCTTTGACACTGCCCCTCTGGCACTGTGATGGGCCCTGATGTTACGGGCAACCTTATTTCATTCAATTTTATTAACAAACTGTTTGTTTTACTCCGCCCCCCTCTACATCCACTTTACCCCCGTTTGTGGTTTCTAGTTGTGCTTATTGATCTGCTGTCTGTTTGTTGAAGACTCATTACAGCGTGGTGATGTTACAGGATTAGCCACAAAAAGAACCAGCAGGACAGATCGCTCTGCGATCCGACCTGCTGGCTTTTTGGGTCGAAACCTCAAGGTGGGCACCTGTGTGGGCACCACATCTATGGCCGGCTTAAGGAGCAAGGGGACTTTAAAGGCAGTCGTTATTCCAGTGAAGTTGCACAATCACAATGGGCTAGTGCAATGTTTTTAAACAATTGTTGTATGTGTATGTATCGTGTATGTATACACTGTGCCCTGTTTGGCTTGTTACTTGATAATTTTATACATTTTTAAATTTGAGTTTGCAATGTCACTGGAATTAATACATCAAATCTATTTCTGATACGACTGCTATTTAAGTCACCTTGCTCCTTAGGGAGGAGGAGTTTTTCCGTTATTTTATAACTGCTGGGCTTCATTGGTTAAGTCTCAGTCTGCATACAATTTGCATGCTAATGTAAACATTTAGGGACCTTATTAACCATCTCTAGTGACTACATTGCATCAAAGGATGTAAATAATATGAATATGAATCTGTGAAGGGTTAGTCCCATTAACCAGAAGAAGGGGAAGTCAATATTTTAACAGTACAAATAATTTTATTTTTTTTAAGAAAATGCACTTGGAAAACCACTGGAAGCCCATTTCACAGGGGGACAACATAGAAGTAAACCAAGAAAAAAGTGATAGTGAGTTGTCACCCATAACAGGAAGTACCTGAAGAAAAAACAATTTATATTAATCTATATGAAATACACAATAGAGATGGTGGAATTTTTTGACTAGCTGACTTTGTGAGCTGATTGCAAAGCCTCTGAAAATGGTATCATCACCACAATTGCTGTAGAGAAGGATTGTGGGAACATTTAAGAAATTTTATTTTGCTCTAGCACATGTAGTTCTTGCACAAATAAAGTTCAAAATATAAGTCAAAATTTAGATTTTTTGACTTTGAACTTAATTTATGCAAAACCAATTTGTGTAAAGGCTCCCGTACATAGCTCGATTTTTTCACTAGATATTTGACCGATCGATCACCATGCACGTTCATGAGATCGATCGGCGATCAATCGAGTTCTGCCCACCCTGAACGATCGACCAGACAAAATCGGAATCAACTAAAATTCGGACATTGAACCGACATGTTGGTTTTGGTCGATCTTTTGGCAATCGGAGTATGCTGGTGGACCCATAGATCCCTATGCAGCAGACTTTACGATCGATGGATTTTGTGGAATTGGCCATTTTGAGATTGGCTCATGTCCAAATCGACCACAAATTGGATTCCCATAGTGGTGTTCCATCAATTCCCGATCCGATCAATCGCCGATTCTACAATCGTCTGGAATCGATCGGTGACAAATCCACCTGTGTATGGCTACCTTTAAAGCAATACTTGTTTTGCAGTATACCCCTAACCCTTCTCTATATCTCCAGCAAGTTTAGTGATAATACCATGCTCAGGGGCTATGCGATTAACTAAAAAACTTCAAAATAGAACAATTTTTGAAAATCAAATTCGAACATCTCTACTCCACAACACATGTCCTATTGTGTGACCTCTTTCCCTGAATCTTAAGGTGGGTTTACACGTCAAGATTTTTGTTTCGTTCAACTTCAGATTCAATTTTTTTTTAGATTTTTTTATCGGATTTCGTTCGTCCATTTATTGAAGGTAATTTGATTTTTTTTAGATTTTTGTACAACCGACGCAAATATCGAATGAAAATAATCGTTGGAAACACGAATGAAAAATCTTTCAGATTTATTTTTTTAGGAAGTGATAGGAAAAAAATATCGAGTGAAATAAGGAGCATTCGTTTTTTACACGAAAAATAAACGACAGATGAAAGTTTACCAACATGTCCGATCATCTTGTGGAAGATTTTTTGTCAGATATCTGAAAAAAAAAATCCATTGGAGCAAATGGCCGTTTCAGATTTTTGTACAACGAACCAAAAAATCGTTCATCGTCCATCTGTCGGCCGAAAAAATCTTGACGTGTAAACCCACCTTTAGGGGTCAACCAGACTGGATGTTTATAAATGTATCTTAATAAAAACATACCAGAGGTTCAATCCCTTCTTTACTTTTGTTTCAATCCCCATGGTGGTCACTTCCAGCCCCACAGACCATTGATAGAGTTTCTTTACCTATGTCTCCACTGATCGTACCAGCCCTCCCTACACTCTCAGCACTGTACTTTGATTTTGTTCACATTAAATATTAACTTTCTCTCGCCGGGTTATTCTAAGTATATAAGACCCATCATCTCATTCACAGCGAGGTGTGGGAGAGAGCTGTCGATTTTGCTGGGTGGGTTTTATGCTGCAGCTCCATATGGCGCTATATAAACGAAACTCTGTGATGTCTGAATGTCACATGTGCCTTGGGTAATCGTTTGCTTTATTAGGGGTGGAGGATGGGCACAGGCAAGGTGGCTGTGATCTCTTATCCTATTGGATGGTCTTTAACCCCTCTCCACCTCACTTTTAAATAACATTAATGGCACCTGAAGGGTGACCACAGTAAAGAATGGATGATCAGCTCTGCTATCTTACTCTCCTCCCTCATTAACAGGTAGGCACCACTTACCTAGGACCATAAACCAGACTGACTTTCTGTAATTCTTTATACAGGGTGGGGGGTCAAACTAAGATAGGGAGGGTCAGACCTCTTTGTAGTCTAGGAGTGGGCCACTGATCAAGTCTGTTTAACAGCACTGGAGGTCAGGGACTTGGCTGGAGTGTCTGGCAGGGTGACTATATTACCAGTTGACATCAGTCTTACGAGTCGCAATCTGGGGATCGTCATCCGGCACGGGTGCCCTTACCTGATCAGCCAAGGAGGTAGACAGCATGCTCATGAGTTCCCGTTCGGCGGTCAGACGCCACATCTGCTCCCATTTCATCTTACGGAGCTTGTCCAGGAGCAGAAGAATCACCCCTGCAACATGGAGAAGATACATGTTAATACTTGTTGCCTCTTTATATTCCATACTGGACTGTAAACCATTATAATAGGGATACTTTAATTCTCTGAGCTCCTAATGACCTACAGTAGTACCGTGCACCTGACCCACCAGTATTCACAGTATTGCCTGCTAAACTCCAGATCTCAGTGTAAATATGGAATCCAGTTTTTTCTATACCATAAGAGGAAATGTTGACCTATGTATTTACTTCAAAGTAGATGTCACGATAGCCATGTAGGGGACTTGCGTCAATGTAGGGAACAGTTTGAAGGTTCTTTTACCCTACTATCTGCACTTTTCTACATGCATTACCATGATAAAATCTCACATTTCCTCCATCAGCCATGGTCATATCTCCTCCACCAGCCAAGCTCACATCTCCTTCTCCAATCAGGGCCACATTTTCTACACCAGCCATGGTTAAATCTCATCTGCCAGCCATGGTCACATCTCCTCAATCATCGTCAAGGTCACCTTTCCTCTTCCAGGCATAATTAAAGCTTCTCCTTTCTCCACTACCAACTATATAATTTCCTCCACCAGCAATGATCCTCTGCCAGCTATGGTCATATATCCTCCACCAGCGACGAACACATCTCCTCCACCAACTACGGTCACATCTCCTCCACCAGCCATGATCAAAGCTCCTCTTTCAGCCATGCTCACATCTCCTTCGCCAATCAGGGTCACATTTTCTACACCAGCCATGGTCAAAGTTCATCTGCCAGCCATGGTCACATTTTATCCGCCAGTTAAGGCCATATTTCCTCCACCAGGCATAATCAAAGCTCCTACTATCTCCACCACCAACTATATAATTTCCTCCACCAGCAATCCTCTGCCAGCTATGGTCATATATCCTCCAGCAGCTACGGTCACATTTCATACAGGAGCCATGGTCACGTCTCCTCAACCAGCCATGGCCACATCTCCTCCACCAGCCATGGCCATATTTCCTCCACCAGCCATGGCCACATTTCCTACACCAGCCATGGTCAAATCTCATCTGCCAGCCATGGTCACATCTCCTCCATCATCATCAAGGTCACCTTTCCTCCACCAGGCAAAATTAAAGCTCCACCTATCTCCACCACCAACTATATAATTTCCTCCACCAGCAATGATCCTCTGCCAGCTATGGTCATATATCCGCCACCAGCTACAGTCACATCTCCTCCACCAACTACAGTCACATCTTCTCCACCAGCCATGACCACATTTCCTACACCAGCCATGGTCAAAGCTTCTACACCAGCCATGGTCATAGCTCCTCCAGCAGCCATGGTGACATTTCCTACACCAGCCATGATCATAGCTCCTCTGCCAGTCATGGTCATATCTGCTTCACCAGCCATGGTCACATTTTCTCCCCAGCCATAGTCATAGCTCCTCCACCAGCCATGTCCACAAGAAGTCAAGTTGCTCCAATCCCAACTTATCTAAACTATATCAAATGACAAGATGCAGCGGTTGGAAACAAATTCATTCAAAAGTTGGTATTTTAAATGCCAGTTATTGTGTTTTCTACACACTTTATATATCATGATCACAAATTCATTATTTTTAAATGTCAGAACTTTAGCTTATTTCATCTCAATACAAGCCATTGTGTCTACTTATGAAAACAACACACTTTGCTTATCTTAGCAGGCGTTCGGCAGAGACGCTTCCTGCGCTAACCGCCAAAGCGAGCATCCACAAATCTCCATCTAATATTCAGGACAACCCGGAACAGCAAAATGTGTTACAAATGGGAAAGTCACATCAAAATTAGCTTTTAAGTAAACTTTAACTCAAACTGTGTGCTCCGTGGAGATGCATTATAGCCGCACTTAATGGAGGGAGCACAGAATGTTCTGAGCATAGCCGCAAACCCAAACACGCCATAAACATCTGCAGAGAAAATACAAAAAGAAGAAAAAAAGAATGAACGTGAAATGAACGTTCTTTTTTTGGGCTAAACGCTGACGGATCACCTGAGTTCTCACATTCGCAGGTTTTATGAAGTGCTCAGCCCTGCAGGCTTCGCTTAATGCTTCTGCTATAGCTGAGGGTAGGTCCATGCTGCTAGGTCTCATGGTGGAAAAAGATTCTAAAAGAATGTGTGCTGTGAACGGCTTCGGAATGAAAAATTGTAGATTTTCAGGTTTGTGCAAAAAGAATCCACACACGCCTAAAGATTCTAAGCCTTCCACGGCTGTAGATGATGCTGAGTCATCTACATCAACATCAACATAGGCTCCCAGTCCAAAGATTGAATAGTCAGTGATTTCTAATGATCTTCAGAGGACATTGGTCAGCGTGGATCCTAGTCATCTGATCACATGTTGGCCAACCTTCTATAGAGACAAGGAAGAATAAAGGCCTCCACACACGTACCGAGTGGGGGCCGACAGAGCTGGTCAGATCAGCTCTGGAAAGCAGCGTGATGACGTCATCATGCTGCTCTCCAGAGATGACAGCATCGTCCGATACCCTTTGTGTGCCAGCCATTAGCTTCAATGAAGATACCGATCTTCATTGAAGTTAACGGCATTGGCCAGAGAATATCGAACATGTCCGTTCTGGCTGGCCGAGCTGTGGGGCGACAGGGATCTATCGCCCCTTGTGGGCACCCCCGATTCCTCCTGCTAGTTGGAAGCCATGGTCACATGTTTGTGAATTAAGAAAATTGAATGTGTTAAAGATACTGGCCTCCTCAATAATATTTATATCATGTCCCCTTCGTCTCCTTTTCACCAAATTGTACATATTAGGCCTGTAGTCTTTTTTTTTCGGACCCATCACTATTTTTATTGTCAAGCTCCTCTGCCAGTCATGATCACCTTTCCTCAACCAGCCATGGTCACATTTCTTCCTTTATCCATGGTCACATTTGCTCCAACAGGAATGTTTAAAGATCCTTTGCCAGTCACATATTTTAACCCAAACATGGTCACATATTCTCCACCAGCCATGGTCACATTTCTTCCACCAACCATGGTCAAAGATCCTCCACCAGAATCAGGACCTGCTTCCTCTATATTAGATCTAACTAAAGATCTATATAAAAGAATCAGGACCTCCTTCCTCTATATTAGATCTAACTAAAGATCTATATAGAGGGATGGGTCTCCTTCTCCTATAATACATAGTTGTTGGTAGGTCTCATGAAAGTTGTATGGAGGAGTCTGCCTGTCTATGGGGGGCTTCAAGATCTATATGATCAGGACCTCCTTCCTCTAAAAGTGATCTAACTAAAGATCTATATAGAGGAATCAGGACCTCCTTCCTCTAATGTGATCTAACTAAAGATCTATATAGAGGAATCCGTACCTCCTTCCTCTAAATGTGATCTAACTAAAGATCTATATAAAGGAATCAGGACCTGCTTCCTCTAAATGTGATCTAACTAAAGATCTATATAGAGGGATCAGGATCTCCTTCCTCTAAATGTGATCTAACTAAAGATCTTTATAGAGGAATCAGGACCTCCTTCATCTAAATGTGATCTAACTAAAGATCTATATAAAATAATCAGGACCTCCTTCCTCTATATTAGATCTAACTAAAGATCTTTATAGAGGGATGGGTCTCCTTCCTCTAAATGTGATCTAACTAAAGATCTATACAGAGGGATCAGGACCTCCTTC
>CM070034.1:161240554-161252841 GCA_036250615.1 Ptychadena robeensis
GTGCGCCTCGGTCCTTGTTCTTATTTGTCTGTTATTGGGGCCCACACTCCTCCATTTTGAAAACTGCACACCTACACACAACTTAAACACCCATCCCTCATACTGACTCCATTTTGCTCTGTGATCCTTGCTCAGGCCCCACACAGCAACTGAGGGCCTTTCTGGCCACTGCTATCACTATAGCTGTGTTATCACTGCTAAAGGTTGTGCGCAACTACCCATTATCTTTCTTACCCTCTTCCCAGCACCCTAAGGGACCGTGACGTGGAATTCAGGAAAACAAATAAGCCAGATAAAGGTGGCCTACAGATATGTTAGGGGTTTGCAGAGTACATCTGACTTCAAGCATAAATGCACATAATAAGCAAAAACTGCTTATTTCGAATCATTTGCTTCTTTAAACAGACTTAAAAAGAATGATTTCAGATGTAATATCATTTCAGCACATATGCTGAATGACGGTACTTTCTCCTGTATGCAAGGAAAAATGAGGTTTCTATGAATTAAACCTTTAATCTCCAAAATGAGTGGGGAGATATTGAGAGAAGAATCCTTTCATCTACAGACTAAGGTTGTGCAATTTGGTGGCCATGGGGGTAATTACTGAGGAATATATGGTAACGTAGAAGGAGCTGGCCGTACACACAATGATGGATCACATATAAATGTGCAACCACAATGACTAGCAATGAGCTGGAGGACAGAAGATTAAAGTTGTAGCCCACAGTATAATACACTGGTTTAGTCCATCCAACTAGATCTACTGTAAGTAAAGTCCACCTTCTCCACAAAAAAACCTAACCTTCCTCTTTATTTCTGGTCAACTCATTCAACTTATACAAGAACATTAGTAATAGTTTAGGACTTATTCTGAGATGTTCTATTACTTATCTCAGAGGCTTTACGGCTGAGTGGTGAAATAGGTTGAACCGTGGTGGACAGATGTCACATGAAGGACAATGATGCTGGAGGCAAAGCCATTGGGAAACCATACTTACCTCTGAGGGGTGGCCACCCTGTTTTTTGTATAATAAGTTTTTATTAATTTTCAATAATAATTTTCAACAATAATAAAAAGTAGTACATCCGAAAAAAGACAATTGTACATGGTTGTGTTTGTGGTCAGTACAATATCTCACATATATACATGACATTTATTACATGGAAAGAACAATGTCCTTGTAGGCTAGATATCGCCAGACCGGGCGCTTGAAGCATACTTCCATCTTCGGAGTGTAAAACAAGGAAAGCAAACCTAACCTAACCGGCCCAGCAACAGTACACTGTGGCCGAACAACATAACAATCAAAGAAACAACAAAACAAAAAAAGAAAATAGAGCAGACACCATCACATGTGGAACTTTATCTACTGCGTACAGAAAAATTCCATCCACCACTCACACCTCCCTCTCCATCCTAATGTCCTAGGGGTCATATCACTGCTTCTCAACATACATTATCCATGATGCCCAAACCTTCATAAATTTTTTGTGCCTATCCTCCCTGTGTGCTATCCACTCTTCCGCTGCCATAGTCTCATTAACCCTCCCCTTCCACTCTTGCAGTGTGGGAATTACTGGTGTACAACAATGTAGTGGTATTAAGGCTTTCGCCGCGTTTAGCAGGTGTGGCAGGATATGTCGTTTATACTTTGTTACCGGTAAGGACGCGCAGTGCAAGTGGCCACCCTGTTAAACCTGAACATTTCCAAACTTCTAATACCGTAGCTAGATCCTGCCAATTCCATTTGCCCAACATCTCCAAGATACGCCTCTTACCTATGCACTGAGACCAACTAAGTCTTGGTACATGCTCTCATCATTTCTCACCTGAACTACTGCAACATCATCCTCTCTGGTCACCTTCAGTCCATCATGAAATGTGCTTTTAGACTAATTTATTCCTCTAACTGCTCCTCATCTGCTGCTCCTCTCTGCAAATCTCTACACTGGCTTCCCATTGTCCAGAGAATTAAATTCAGTTCTGTGCCTCGCTCCACACCTCCTTACCACGTACCTGTATCAGCGGTCAATGTGACCAAGATGCAGGACAACTATAAAACAGTTGACACCCTTCAACATAAAGAAGAACCTTCAAAGCTCCTTACCATGTACCTGTATCAGAGGTCCATGTGACCACGATGGAGCCCAACTATGAGACAGTTGTCAACCTACAACATGAAGAAGAACCTTCAAAGCTCCTTACCATGTACCTGTATCAGAGGTCCATGTGACCAAGATGGATCACAACTATAAAACAGTTTTCACCCATCAACATAAAGAAGAACCTTCAAAGCTTCTTACCATGTACCTGTATCCGATGTCTATGTGACCAAGATGGATCACAACTATAAAACAGTTTTCACCCATCAACATAAAGAAGAACCTTCAAAGCTCCTTACCATGTACCTGTATCAGAGGTCCATGTGACCAAGATGGACCACAACTATAAAACAGTTTTCACCCATCAACATAAAGAAGAACATTTAAAGCTCCTTACCATGTACCTGTTTCAGAGGTCCATGTGACCAAGATGGAGCCCAACAATAATACATTTGTCACCCTACAATATAAAGTAGAACCTTCAAAGCTCCTTACCATGTACCTGTATCAGAGGTCCATGTGACCAAGATGAAGCCCAGCTATGAGATATTTGTCACCCTACAACCTTCATGGCAGGATACTTGGATATGACTTTTATGGCACTTATTTCATGTTTTTTTAATGAGAATTTAATAACTGGATATACACTAAGGTTTTGCGTAAGGAGTATAACTTCTGCAGACCGTGATCAGAGCTCTGCGGGCACATCTTAGGTTCCACCTGGAAAACCCCTTTAATGAATGCAGCCTTGGTCATTACCGCCTGACCACATTTAATCAGAACAAGTCTCGGAGCTTGCTGCAATTTACATGTCACCGGGCAGAGGTATCAGAGGAAGGAATATTCACTTGTCGTCGAGTCAAAGTGAATTCTTAACACGGCGATCACTTATTAATAAAGCCCGCGGGAGGAGAGGAATCTGCATTTTGGGAACAAGCCGTCCCTCTGCCTTCCATCACTAAATCCCAGAGAGAGAAATCTATTAAGAATGATAATCGGTTAAAGCGAGGAGCTGCAATGTACTCAACTGTTCCCAGTGTACTCAATGATTACTTCTAAAGAGGAACCCCACTCATATAATCTGAGTAAGGGTAGCAAAAAAATTTCACCAACAGTATTCACATTCAATACCTTTACAGCTAAGCTTAGCATGGATGAGTATGAAGCAGAACAGGAGCCAATCAGTTCATGAGATGATGCTGAGTGATGGAGAGATGAGCTCATCACTGTGCTTCTTCTCATTTCACTGTCCGATGGACCATTGCAGTTCATTTATAGTAGTTGACCCTTAATAACCTATTTGTGACACCACAACAATACTGTCAGATAATATCACATGCAAAGTAGACTGGTAAACATTGGTGGGGATTAAGCGCTAGAAAAACTTATAAGTCTGTTTCTCCAGAGGACCCTCTAGAGGTGACCATTCTCACCAAGAAAATATGGCGTCTACACATGGTTTCCCCACTTGACACTCCCCATCTCTATCTTGCTGCCTCTGGAAGGCCATAGGACGTAAAATTGAGAGAAAAAAGCATGAGACAGATCTGACCAGCTGAACTTCCAGGACAGGATCATATGGGCATGCACCTTGTGTAGGCTCAAACACAACCAGCCAATCAGAAACGAATTAATAAATCAGCTCATCAAATTGATCATGTGCTTATCCAAGAGTTAGGAACGTTGTTCTTAGAAGAACTTGCCATCTGATGGGAAAAAAACTGAGGCCCAGGTAGTGATGAGGACTGTCAGGTGGGGAAGCCATATGTAGACATATCTTGGTGGAAAATGGTCACCTCTAAGGGTTAACACTACACTTTTTTCCCACGTCACAGCAAAAAACGTGTAATGAAGACGTCCCTGCATTTCCCTATGGGAAATTATGTGCCAGACTTCGACCCGCATCAGAGGGCATTGCGGCATGCAGAAGCACTGGAGTCACGTAACAAGCCCATTATCATATGATGTGAGCAAATTTTCCTTGATGGGTTTTCGGCATGCCATGTCCGCAATACCACGTCCTATACATTTCATAGTTTAGATCCAGAAACGGAGTGTGGCATCAGGCCGACATTTCCATAGTGTCTGCTCATCATACGCCCGCTGCTTTGGCAATACTGCACCCTATATTTTCCATTAGCAAACTTTTACTCACGTCCCATTGTTTACCAATGGACAGGTTATGTGACTCCGGAGCGTCATGCAGACTGATCCACAGCACCTGTCCCTCATTCTGCAACAGCGCTTCATGTAACGGCCAGTATAGACTGGCCCATCATGTCACATAGAGAAATGCAGGGGGTGTCTGCACTATGCTGTTTTCCTGTAGTTTAGACCCAGATGAGTGGTGTCACGCCGATGTGTCCATAGCACATGCTCGTGGTTTGCCCGCTTTATATGCACTGTTTTAGCAATGCTGTGTCCTATACTTTCCATCCTGAAAAAGTGGTTTGCTGATGGCACAGAAAATTGGTAAACAATGGGTCGTTTACGTGACTCCATAGTGTTTACATGATGCCAGGAGGGCATTGTGGATCCGACACAACGTGCCAGTTTCTGGTACAGGAATGCAGGGGGCATCTTCCCTACTCCGTAGTGTAGACCCAGCCATAGGTTCCTCTGGAGAAAAAAGCCCAGTGTTTCGTGTTCCGTCGGGACCCCTACGTTAAGCGCAGTGCTTGGCGGGGTTCTGATGGAGCACATACACATTACCTACTCTGCAGCTCTCTGAACAAAGCATACGCTAAGCAGCTAATGTGTATGTACTCCGCCAGGACCCCCGGCCAAGCACTGCGCTTAGCGTAGGGGGTCCTGATGGATGTGGAGGCATAGCCTACCCCTGTTACCACCTTCCCTTTCCAAGAACATATTTTTCTATCTCTTTTCTGTGCCCAACCATAACTGGTAACCATCAGCACAGAAATTAAACGGTTCGGTTGTTGACTGGGAACCTCTGTGAGGTGCTTCCAAAGACATAAAAGGCTGTATCTGACGCCGGCTACAAAGGTTACCTAACCTGAGACTTCAGGTAGGAGGAGTTGTCTAGTTTACACTTTCATTTCAGACGGAATGGAAACCAGTATCTGTGCTGTTGTTTCGTGGCTTCCCTCGGCAATGGCATGTGCTCCTTCTTTGAGAGACAAGCTGAGTTGTTCCATCTGTCTGAACATCTTTACAGATCCGGTAACGCTAAGATGTGGACACAACTTCTGCCGGGTGTGTATTGGACAACTCCTGGATAAACAGCAAGAGACTAGACTTTACTCCTGTCCTGAATGCAGAATGGAATTTGTGGAACGTCCAGCACTGCAGAGAAACATTAATCTATTCAACATCGTGGAGGGGTTCCGACCTACTCAACCAGATGAGAATGATACCGGGGTCTTCTGCACTTATTGTGTAGACTCCCCCGAACCTGCAGTTAGATCATGTCTGTTGTGTGAAGCCTCTTTGTGTGATAAACATCTGAGATTCCACAGCAAGTCACCGGAACATGTCCTAATGGACCCAAGTGCTTCCCTGGAGAACAGAAAGTGTCCTGTCCACAAGAAAATCCTGGAGTACTACTGCACCCAAGACTCCGTGTGTATCTGCGTGTCCTGCAGTTTGGCTGGAGAACATGAAGGTCACAAAGTAGAGTTACTGGATGTGGCTTCTGAGAAGAAGAAGATAGAACTGAAAGGTGTTCTAAACAACCTGACCTCAGAAAGAGAGGAGACGGAGAGGAGAGTCCTACATCTGAAGGACCATAGGACCAAGATTCGCCTGGAAACTGAGGTTTACATAAAGAATTTCACCGTTCTGATTAAAGAATTCAGGGAGAAGTTGAACACAATAGAGGAGACAGTCCCGAACATGATCTCAGCACAAGAGAAGAAGCTTGCCCTCTCAGTTTCTGGTTTCATTAAGCAGCTGGAAATGAAAAAAGGTGAGCTCTCCACGAAGATCAGCACATTTGAGGAGTTATGTAGCATGTCTGATCCGATAATGTTTTTTAAACACCAGCTTCAGTGTTCTCCCCAGAATTTTTTTTTAGCCGGGCGGCGCGATGACGTCATGACGCGATGACGTCATCGCGCCGCCTGCTCCGGTCCGGCGGCCCTCTGATAGGCTGCCGGCCAGCGGCAGCACACAAATCCTCTGACAGGCGGCGCCTCCCCATTCTTCAGGAGCGCGCCGCAGCCACTGAAAGACTCCGGCCCGCGGCTCCGGTAGTGTGCCGCGGGCCGGAGTCTTTCAGTGGCTGTGGCGCGCTCCTGAAGAATGGGAGGCGCCGCTTGTCAGGCTGCTCGCTGTGTGCCGGGCGGGGACCAAAATCTCCCGGGCGGGCCGCCCGGCCAATCTCCTCTGGGGAGAACACTGCTTGTATACAAGCTGCTTGTATGCGATTCTGACCAGGAACCCTCCAGGGAGGTGGTTGATGATGTCCACCAAGTAGGAGACTTGGATTTGGCTCTTGTTTCAGCATTACTGCACACTGCCATTGACAAGTTTACCACTGAAGCAGTCTGCAGCGGGTTCGATATTCCCCATATATCACCCATAACGCTGGATGTGAGCACGGCTGGTAATGACGTAGCCATCTCTGAAGATCTGAAGATGGCTTCATGGTTAGGGATGGGCCAATGTTACTTGCAAACACCTGAGAGGTTCCAGTCATGTCAAATGTTAAGCCTGGACTCTTTCTCTTCTGGAAAACACTATTGGGAAGTGGGGACAAGCGATCTGGGAGACTATTGTTTTGGGGTTTGCTACGCCGGTATAGACAGAAAAGGAGAGCAGTCCATTATTGGTGAGAATGACAAGTCTTGGGGGCTGCGTTTATGGGATAATCAATATTCTGCTATACATAACACAATGGTGACTCCATTACCATCTAGAGATACCAGCAGGAAATTAGGCTTGTACTTGGATTACGAGGCCGGGCAGTTGTCCTTTTATGAGTTGCAGGTCCCAATGAGGCACTTACACACATTTACCATGACCTTCACAGAGCCCCTCCATGTCTTGTGTTGGGTCATGGGGAGCTGGGTGAGATTTAATTAACGAGATGGGAAAAATCAACCCAACTGACATTAAAGTGGCAATAATAAAGAAAGCAATGGTGGTTTTATGAGTTGCAGATCCCGATCAGGCACTTAAGCTAGGCATACACAGCTCGATATCCGTGTACCACATCGATTCACGTTCAATGGGGACCCTGTTCCTGAGTACACCTGGACCAGGGTTCCCATTGAGCAGCTTCCAGCTGCTGTCTATCAGCACTCGGCAGAGAAGGGATCTGGATAAAGGACCGCTCCAGAGGAGGGGTTCTCCCCCCTCACTGTGCAGATCAGTCCGTGTTTGACTCCACAAGGTCTGTTCTGCACAGTTAGGGGGGAGCCCTGATTTTGGCTCTGCCTCCATGATAGAGTGGGATTAACGGACATTTCTATGAAAAAACATGTATGTCTAACTTTACACACATTCACCATGACCTTCACAGAGCGCCTCCATGTCTTGTGTTGTTTGATGGGGAGCTGGGTGAGATTTAGTGCATGAGATGGGAAAAACTAACCCAACTAATATAACAAAAAAAACAATATTTAAGGAAGCAATGGTGGTTTAATAAACTCTTTGTACCTATCTACTGTTATTAACAATTTTCGAAAAATGAAAACGTTACTTGAACCCAATTCCAGTCCTTGACTTCACAGGTTGTGGTGAGGACATTTCTCGGTGTGGGGTTCTACCAAATAGGCTCTGTTGGTTTTCCTCCATAGTCCAACTCTACACTTGGGATAGAACAGAGAAGACTTAAGCTGGCCATACACCTTTAGATCTCTCTGTCAGATATCCTTTAGATCTACCAACAACTATGTAGTGCCGGGTCCTCTGCGATTGAACACAGGTAGATTGATTGATGAAGTCCCTCATATTATATGGTAAAACAAAAGGAGATCTAAAGGAAATCTGACAGAGAAATCTGAAGGTGTATGGCCAGCTTACGTTATCTCTGTTCTATCCCAAGAAAAGAGTTGGACCATGGAGGAAAACCAACAGAGCCTTTTTGTGTATGGGGACCCGTAGACCTTTGTATTGCTTGTGTCCCCACTGGAGAGATCCATCCATCTATTTGTCCTGGTGAGCATTAAAAAAAATTAAAAGGGAATTGAAAAATGTAAAGCTGCTCCAGAACGATAATGAATCTTCTTCTTTGTTAAAAAGATAAAACGTTAACTTTGGGTGGATGAATGTCTCTTAAATGTAATACACAAGGTTTCTGGGTGGTGACTACCATGTAATATGTGTTACATTTCAAGTTATTAACCTCTTACTATGAATCCATGAATGACTTTGCTCTTTTATAATGAACTGAATTGAACTGTATGTAACATTGAGTGTCTTCTGTTTGCTTCCTTTTGCTCTGGTTAACATCCCATAAATACCCAAAAAATTTTTAAAACTGAAATAATCTGAAGAGTACTTATTTAATTTTCTTAATAAAGCATAATCTGACCTTTTTATCTTCTGTGGTCTACAGAACACATACTTTATAGCAGTGGTTCCCAAACTGGGGGTGCGAAGGTATTCCAGGGGGGCGCGGGCCCTCATTCTTAACCTGTGTTTAAATAGGCAGGGGGACTCAATAATGGTCCTAAATAGAAAAGGGGGGCTCTGCAAGGAAAGTTTGGAAACCACTGCTTTATGGAAATGAGCAGCTGGAGTTCTCTATAAAGAGACCCTACTCTATATATGCGAGTATAAGCTGATGGTAATATAAGCAGAGGTACCTAATTTTATCTACAAAAACTGGAGAAACTCATTAACTTGAGTATAAGCCTAGGGTGGAAAATACAGCAACTACTTGCACAGTCAAAAACCAGAAAAACTTCTAATTGTTCTGCCGTGTCCTATTGGTATGTTCACAAGCAATCTTTTTGGTTTTGATTGAATGCCTTAAAAGTCCCCAAGTTGCCGGTGCGTCCATACCAATAGGACACAGCAGAAGTTTTTTAGTTTTTTGATGTTAGTTGGGATGTGGCATCATCTTTTAGGGCAATCAAGAGTCCCTATTTAGTTACTTGCAAAGTCAGAAAGTTGAGTTTTCAATATGAAATTCCACCATCCCCAGTAAAAAATAATAAAATGTCCACAAGATGGCGCTGCAGCCCAATTTTTTTTTTTTTTTTTTACATTTTACCAGCCGAGTCCAGCTCTGTCTGGCAATATCACAGATCGGACCACATGATCGTGCTGCTGCCAAAGTTTGTTTACATTTTAACAGCCGAGTACAGCAATTCGGGAATACAGCAGATATGACTATCCACAGAGGCTGCCGGCAGACCAGCAAACACCCAGACAGGTAAGTGGGACCCTGACTCTGACTTCAGTATAAGCCGAGTCGTGCTTCTTCAGCGCATTTTTTGAGCTGAAAAACTGGGCTTACACTTAAGTTTATATACGGTAATTACTCTCTGTGGTGTCCTAGCTCCTCAGTCCCTCCCATCCTCTCCCTACATAACCTTTAATGCAGCTGCAATGGGAGGAGTGAAGAGCACTATAAGTGTCAATTGATTGACAGCTGTGAGCCTGCTGGAGCTTCTGGCATCGCAATGAAGATGGCGGCAGCCAGCAGCAGTCTAAGGACTTTTCTTCCTTTATTTGAAGATGCAGATGATGGGGGATAAAGGAGGGTGTCACCAGAAGACACAGTTGGCTTGTGTGGATCAGGTTATACATCCCAAATACAGTAAACCCAGAGCCACATAAATTCCGGTGATGCCCTCCCACCTCCTGTGTCCCCTGGTCTTCAGCAATTTATCATTGATAGCACATGTAGCCGGCTGTAGCCTATTCGGGTGATGCCACGAAAAGCACTGAGACTGGCTCTCCAATGCCATGCCAGCAGCCCAGCAGGCTCAGAGCTGTCAATCAAGCAACACTCTTTAAGTTCTTTTAACTCCTCCCATTGCAGCTGCATAAAAGATTCTGAAGGGCTTAATACAATTAATGGGATGCGTTTCAAGCAGCAGCTCCTTGTCAACTTTAGGCTCAAAACGCGTAAAGAACCAGGAAGTGATCTCAACCGTAAACCAGGAAGTGACGTCATTATGGAAGCCACAAGGTCTGAAAAGATCACTCCATGCTAAGCCTGCACTCTACCTCTTTTGGGCTAAATTCACACCAGTCGCTGCGGCAGAAAATGGGCAAACGACCTGTCACAAGAGCCTATTGCATCCACCAGTCTGTGCGGTAATTGGGTTCTTTGAACGACTATATAAATTTAGCCTTAATGTGTATTTTATCTTTCATTTGACCATTTACAGTACTTTACTTTGTTGCATTAGTTTGTGCACCTCGTGTCCTTGTTCCTATTTGTCTGTTACAGGGGGGGTTCACACTCCTCCTTCATATTGAGAGCTGCACACCTACATGCAACTTCATCAACCCCCCTCATACTGACTCATTTTTACTCTGATATCACTCTTAGGCTATGTGTCCACTGCTCATTCCCGTATGTTCAGTGCAGGGACAAAAAACACACTTGCCCGCGGCTTTGGTCTGCTATTGATTTAGCATACCGATGTTGTTCAGGCGCTGTTTTTCAGCGTCTTGGAGACACATTCATTGATCTTCAAGGGACGTGTCTCCTGTGGCATTGCAATGAAGATGTGGCATTCCGCAGCTTCATATAAGCAGCGTTGGCACACTGCTTAGATAACGCAGAGTGGACACTGTCCCATTCAGCAGACTGAGAAGTATCCTCTTTGCGTCTTTTTACGAGTCTGGGAGACACATCCATTGATCTTCAATGGACGCGTCTCCGGTGGTACTGCAATGAAGACGCAGTCCTCATTGAGAGACAGTGTCCTCTCTTCGTCTTTTTCCCCGCTGGGGATGAGCGTCCTTCTCTGGGAAAAACAGCAGTGGACACAAGTCCCAACTGTGTAACCACTGCTGACAGTTGTGCACAACTATTTATTTCCTTTCTTAGTTTTGAATTACATTGCAATCTGTTAAATTTACAGTAGTTAAATTCAGAAATGTAAAATGTCCCTATAATCTCAGAGGATTGCGGCAGGTTCTCTTTATCAGCTCCTGTAACTGCAGAACCGCAACACTTTTTTGTTGCAATGTCAGAGGCGCAGAACGCCCATTGCAAGGTCCAAGGCCCAAGTCCACATTATCCTCTTCCCAGGTGACACATACACCTCCACCCGGCAGATTAGTGTCACCGCGAGCCTGATAAAGGCTTCTGATTACCGCCACAAAGACAGATACGGGCAGGCTTGGCTGATGAGCGTGCAGTTTATCGTCTGCTGAATCATCGCGCCCGTTGGCAGGTTTTTCTGCTGAAGCTCAGCATCCGGCCTGAGCCGCCGTGCCAGAGGAACAGACACGGCCTGAGCTGTGGATGGAGAGCAGATGGTGAGATGCTCAGTTGAGTATTAAATACAATGCACTGGGGGCAATGTGCTCTCTGACTGTGAAATCAGCCCTGGAATGGGCAGCGGGGGCGAGTGGGCAACGTTGGGAGGGAGCCGCATCCACAAGAAAACATGGACATTTGCAATTTGAATTATTTTTCATAATTTTTTTAAACATCTGAATGCTGCTGATCTTTCACAGCCTCTTGATGCTACATGTAGGTTTCCCAAAGGTGACCACAGCAAACCGCCCAACTGTAGTCTCTGCTTGTAGCTCAAGTATTTACTTTTCCACCGCCGATTACTCGACATCGGTGAAGATTCCTGCAGAGGTTCATCCCACTGTACTCTGATCTCCTCCGACACGGCAGATTCATCCAAGGACATAGAAGGGTATTTTAAGTTCAGTTACCACCCAACTCAAACCCACCATTTCCATATCAGCGGCGAGCAAGAGAACCCCTCATCATGCAATCAGTCGCTTTACTTATTTATGGTAAAATATTCGCCTGTCTGTTAAACGATCGGAAGACGCCGTCAGAATGCACAAGCTGCCTCCCCGGTGTTAATTGTATGTGATAATAATCTGTCCTTTCCTTTTACCGCAGCGCAGCGGCTGATTCTTCGCTCCGTCCTACCGGGCTGCAGAGATCCGCCAACCAAATATCAATCAATGTACTACGGGGGAGAGATAGGTGTGGTGAGGGATAGAAAATAGACAGACAGATAGATAGATAGATAGATAGATAGATAGATAGATAGATAGATAGATAG
>CM070034.1:161298854-161313324 GCA_036250615.1 Ptychadena robeensis
TGTCAGGCCGAAGCGCGACATAGGTGTACATCGGGAAGTATTTTGATCACATCAGCTTTCTATAAAAGGAACAAACTCAAAGAGATCCCGCTTAAATGTACCTTTCATTTTGACACTCCTGTAAGAGTCGATTCCCTAGCTCTGCCCCTCCCTCCTTGTCATAGCCCCTGTTTATTTGGGAGTGTCTAATTACTGTCTGTGCTTGACTTGATTGACAGCTGTGAGTCTGCAGGGGCTACAGACATCATATCCAAGTTGGCGGCATCCAGAGGCAGTCATAGGGCCTTTGAATGTATACTTTTGCAGGTTAATTAAATTGAAAAATAGCCTCCAACCAGTTACCTCTGAGCCCAGGCTGCCTGGGAACTGCCCCATTCAGAAGATTATCAGTTCATCTCTCTGCTGTCTCCTTCTGCCAATATGCTCCCCAGTACACGACTGGTCTTGCTCCCTGTGCTGCTTCTCTTTGCCACAGGTTTGGCTTTTCTGTAACGAATCTTGCTGTTCTGCTTTAACAAAAAAAGATTTCCAACCTCATTGTCCTTGCGCGAATCGCGTTAGCTCTGCTCTTGCAGCGAGCCCGACATTACCTTTAATACAGAGCGCACCGCCATCTGAAATCATCAACATTAACTAAGCGGAGTCCCGTCGCATCTGTAGAAAAACGGTTAACACGGAGACTAAACTTTGTTATCATAAAACAAGGCCGGCTCACAAAGGCCGAATTCCCCGACGTGACGCGTTCCGCCGCCTGACAGGTGGAAAGAACCTCATCACACGAGCTTTAAGTAGGGAAGAAAAGACGGCCGACAAACAAATTAGGAGTCCGCTCACATCTGTCCGCCGAGAGAACCCCGGCTGATTTTAATTCCGTCCGCAGCTCCTAGTCAGAGATGGCGGAGGGAACACAGGCCGGGTGAGAATGCGGTTGGCGTACGCTCCGTGAAGGATACGGGGGAAAATAAATAGGATTGTTTTTAAAGCTCACGAAGCATGATGGTGGAAATTAATGAAAGAAAATAGATTGTGCTTACAAGACATTCTCCAAAAATGCCGGGCCTGCCTTCGGTTCTATGACCGCTTCCATTGAGTGCAAGATGGCGCCCAAAGGACCCTGAACGCCCCATCAACCATTTGACTTTTACTATGAGATATAAGAATGTTGAGTTTGCAATGCTCTGGTGGCCTTGTTCTTCATGGAGTTATTGAGAAGATCAGAGATGTGGCTAAACCAACCATAAAGATGACTAGACTGCTGACTGGGAAAGTTGGCATCCAATAAGGAAGAACCCTTCTGTGTTTGGTCAACATCCAAGAAGCTCAGACTTGGTCTACAAAGGAATTTTGTAAGCCTCCCTTAGCTCCCCAATAAAAGTGTGAGAGCAATGTCCATTGTCCTGTTCTTCAATATTAATTCCATGCTCAACATCTCCAGGTTCCTCCATAGTCAATCCACTGAGCTCTAGTTGTTCATGGTTGAGGATGTATCTAGAAAGTTTTGGGAACAGTTGTTTTCTTCTAAATTTGCGATCACTAGAGATAAGTTCTATCACTGAGTGACTGTATCAGTTGTATCTACAAAGGATGCTCCTGCTTGCCCACCCTGTAATAGTCTCTCTTTATTGGGGTAAAGTGGCTCATTTTGTAGGTGGACAGGGTTCTACATGAGTTATGTTGGTCAATCCTGTTTGAATAATAAGCATTTGAAAATCTCTGTTGGTTGGATAATGAAGCCCACTGGGAAGTGGGTTGTCACGGCGGGTGACACCAGAGTGACGGTGACACCGGTAATTCATGGGTGTGGACCCACTGGACCAACTTGCACAGTTGGCAGGGGTGCAATCTAGGCCGCAGAGTCTAAGGGACCTCCTGGTATTCACCAGGGGGAGTTGGATTTTGCTGCAGGTAATCCCCAGGTTGCGGTTACTGGAAAGCACCTGTGCAAGAAGGCTGCTAAAGTGATCACCAATACATAGTGCCAAGCGTTAAGAGTACAGAAAGTCCAATGAACATGCTGAGAGCCAGAAGCTGGAAGATCAGGAGAGGGACCAGGATGAAGTGCCGAGGATCAAGAAGCGAGAAGAATCCGTTGAACAAGCAGAGCGTCAGGAACCAGGAAGTCAAGCAGTCAACAAGGGAGGCAGGTAGCAAACACATGAAAGGCCCAAAGATCAGATGACTTCCTGTCACATGAGACTTCCCTAAAAAGGGCAGGAGGGAGGAGCAGCTGCTTTGCAGAACCATAAGGATCCAGCAGAGGGAGCTCCAGGGCTGGAAATTTAATCCCTGGTGTCAAGGACGGTTCTAAGAGCTGGAAGCAGCTACAGCAGACACAGATCCTCTAGGCCTGCTGGGATCTTTGAAATGCGTAATGTGACTTAGGACAATTCATTGTATTTCATTTACTAAGTTTGAGTCAAATTGTTGTTGGTTATACAATGTATATTGTTATGAGGTAGTTTCAAGTTTAAAAAATAGCTGCAGTATGTAAGTTCATCTTCACATATAGTTTTCTGCAAGGTCTGACAAATACCTGGTGGCCTTACCAGTAAAGTTCTCCTAATGTGGCTTTCCATGATGGCTGGGGACTTTGCTTTATTCAAAATTATATAATTTTGGACATGTTCCCACAGGTAAAACAACCCCCCCCCCCCCACTACAATACCATTTTCAGGGGTTTCTGAATTAACGGGATTAATGGTGTACACAGACTTAAATGTAACGTATCCTTGTCCCTACATAGATACCCCTGCTGGTTGTTTACATTAGGGAGCTGGCAGGCTACTAAGATTCAGCTGAACTAGAAAGTGTGAGGTCTGTCTGATGCTTCCCTGTCCGGTGGAGAGACTACTGCCTCCCAGTGGTGGGTTTTGGATAGTGCACTGCCCAGCTCTCCTGTGTGATCTGTGGATCCATATTCACTCACCATATGGAGATCTCTTGGAGATAAGTCAGGAGTCTAGATATTTATGTGGCCATACACATAGATATGCGCTAGATCGTTGGCCACTTCCAATGCTGACGTCATGCGGGTTAGCAGCCATCTATCTAGCGCCCTTCTAATGCGGCCACCCTGTTTTCCAGTGGGATCAATCAATCCTGCTTGAGGAGAGGTCAGTCAAGCAGGTATGGGACATGTCTGTAAATACTGCTCGATTTGCATTCCCATCTAAAGGATTTAATGGGAATTGGGCACCTTAAGTGGTGCGCCTTGATTCATGTCCAATCAACGGCCGCCAGAGCACATCATGGTGACATCATTATGAAGTCACTAAACTGCGCTCAAACAGGTCATCTATCAAGCACCTGTCGCTGCATGTATAGCTGGTCACACACGGCTCAATGAAGTAACAGATTAGAGAACCATCTGTCGCTGTGTGCGCTCGCGGCTCCCAATGTTCCTCTAATCTGTTTCTTCATCTCAGCCATCAACATGTTGAAAATCCTTGGTCGAAATCAATTACATTGAATGGGAAATACGAGTCACCATCCAATGGACAGTGTAATGGCATGGGGCCAGCTCTGCCAGAAAAGAGGTAGGGCGTGCAGGCTGGCTGCTTCTCCGGCGGGGAAAGGAGAGATTTGGGGGACCGGGGAAACCAGGTCCCCATCGTACGGTAATTGATGTGCCCATGTGATGCACATAGATTACCATACTATTGACCTGCGCTCCATTACAGCGCGGTGGCGTCACCAAACTGTAATTGATTGCCGGTTGATTGCATGGGAATCTACCCATGTATGGCCAGCTAAAAGGTGGGTTTACATGTGTAAATTTTTTGTTCGATCAACCGCCGATTAAATTTTTTGATACATTTTTTTGTCAAACATCGTTTTTTCATTTATCGAATGTAATATTCGATTTTTTTGTTCTTTCATCCCGATATCGAATGAAAATACATTCAGAATTACTACGACCGATAAAAATAGTTTCGATGATCTTTTGAACGATTTTTTAGATCGAACAAAATGTATCCATCGAACAATGTATGAAAGGAGAGAGAAACCCCGCTAGAGAAGGTAAGTTTGCCACATCCCAAAATATGAGAAAAGGAAAGGTTGCACCCTCATGTGACTAGGGGGGGGGGTGGGCGGCGCGTGGGGGGAGAAAAATCTCAACCCCCACTATCCCTCCTAATCACCAATTTAAAGGGACTTTAACGGCAATACAGGTATTAGCAAAACAATAAATAACCAAAGTATGCAAACAAATCAAAATCATTTAAATGTATTATACATTTACACAATTAACTAAGCAAAGACACTCATAATTGCTGCAATAAAACAGTTTCAAGAAAAACATATATATACTTTAAAGTCTCGACGCGTTTCGCGAGATCACTCGCTTCTTCTTCTGCTCAGGAGATAGACATTACGTCCCCTTGAACATGAGTCACTGAGGATGCAATAAAAGAATTGGGCAATACCTAAGTAACTTCCTAATTAAAGGGAGAATTAAACATGAATTACGGTCAATTCCTGTTATAGATTAAGCTTTTATTGAATACCCACTGGTAAATCAAACTGTAATTTTGAAATTGACCAGGTCATCCCATGGCCCGGCGCAGCACCAATCTTTTTTGGGAACTGGGGGCCAACGACGGCGGGCCCTAACCAACCTTTACATTAGTAGCACAGGGTAACTGTAAGTAAACCATCGGGAAATGAGTAAATGCCAGGAGGGAAAGGTAACTAAGCGGGAAAGAAACGAAAGTGAACTGAAAATAGTTTTAAGTGACTCATGAGTTTGTTTTTTTTTCACTGTGGGACTGTATATTCTATCTCCTGAGAGCGGTGAATCTCGTCAAACGCGTTGGAGACGTGCAAGAATATATATGTTTTTGTTCTTGAACTGTATTTCACAATTATGAGTGTTCTTTGCTTGTACTTGTGTAAATGTATAATCATTTAATTGATTGATCTTGTCTGCATACTGGTTTAGTTATGTTTTGCTAATAACCTTATTGCCGTTAAAGTCCCTTAAATTGTGTGATAGAGGGATAATGTGGTTTGAGACCTTTTCTCCTCCCCTCTCCCCCCCTCCCCCCCCCCCCCCCACCTCCTCCCCCCCCCCCCCCCTAGTCACATAGGGTGCAACCTTTTCTTTTCTTGATGTATCCATCGAACAAATTGACCGTTCTAGATTGTTGTTCAATCAACCAAAAAATCGTTCATTCTTCATTGATTGGAGGAAACAATCTACAGGTGTAAACCCACCTTTAGTCTTCACCTGGGGTAGCTCCATGCCTAGATTCCACCTACTATGATAGGAACTAGATACTTAGCTCCTTGGAGGAAGCGTGATACGACTTAAGACTCTGTAAAGCACTACGTTCGATGTCTGTACTATACAACTACGGGGGAATAATATCTCGGCGCGCACATAACTCATCTCACATGCTGGCAGACATCCTATTATATTCCAATAGAAGCCGGTGATCCGGCACCCAAACATCTCTGACCTTTTCTGATATTTCCACGTTACGACGTGTCATTAGGAGCGCTCGCCCTCTCTGCTGAACACGGGAGGTCCGCTCTAGTAAAGTTAGATAATAAACAGTAACCTTCTACCAGGTGATTATTCCAAACTGTCTGCAGAGCGATGTCCAAATCTAAAAAATTTTTGGTTTCTGGGAGATGCTAGAGTTAACCCCCTACCAACCACCTCCCACAGGTTCTTGGTGGCTCCAAATGGAGAGGAAATATCAAATTCACATTCAAATACATACACAGCAAAATAGAATATATATGTGAGAGCTTTATACTGGCTTGTATTCCAGCCTATGACTGGACAGTGAAAGAAAAAGCAGCAGCTGCCTGCTCACCATGCTTCTTGTTGGCATTGTTGCAAAACATCAATTTATAACTCTGCTGTACCAATGGCAAGTACCATATTTGTCACTCTGTAAGAGCATATCTCATTAGAAAAAAAAAATTAAAAGACACAGCCATTCGCATATAAAGTGAGTATACAGCATGTTCCAGCAAAGTGGGCAGAGCTGGGCCATGTAGTATTCACCCTATATTTCTCAAGCCAAGTGGCCAGTGCCAGGGCTTAGCTCCAGCAGAGTGTCAGGGCTGAAAATTTACCATGTGTCTATACACTAGCAGTACCCATTCTCTGAACCCACTGGCCAACATATGGAGAGACACATTTTACAATCTGGCACTAACAACTTACCAATGAGCAGCTATTTACATATACTGTAATACAAAATGTAAATGTAAATACACAACTCAAGCTGTCAAAATAGCCTCCCCTGCCTATCACACAGCTATTTACAAATGGGAGAAATAATATTATATATTCACAACAACAGAATGAGCTCACTCCATTATAAAAATAGTAATATCTGAGTAAGTTGATGTTATTTAGATGTGTATTTACATGTGATACAGACTTATCCCTCCTCTCATATGTAAATAGCTGCTCATGGGTAAGTTGTTAGTGCCAGATCATAAAACGTGTCTCTCCATAAGTTGGTCAGTGGGTTCAGGCAGGGACCTGTTTTTGGCAGTTTATTTTTAGCAGTGGATTCACTTTATGTAAATCTGGTCAGACACAATATGTATTCTGGTGGCTTTTTGTAAATTATGTGCTGAGAAACATGGATGGTGAATGCTCATAGAAAACATCCTACTGCAAGAAAATTCACTGCAAAAGCGTTGACATAAGAGCACGTGATTTACTTGACATGAGAGCACATGATCAACTTGACATGAGAGAACATGATCTACTTCACATGAGAGCACATGATCAACTGGACACAAGAGCACATGATCAACTGGACACGAGAGCACATGATCAACTGGACACGAGAGCAGATGATCAACTTGACATGAGAGCAGATGATCAACTGGACACGAGAGCACATGATCAACTGGACACGAGAGCACATGATCAACTGGACACGAGAGCACATGATCAACTTGACATGAGAGCACATGATCAACTGGACACGAGAGCACATGATCAACTTGACATGAGAGCAGATAATCAACTTGACATGAGAGCAGATGATCAACTTGACATGAAAGCAGATGATCAACTGGACACGAGAGCACATGATCAACTTGACATGAGAGCAGATGATCAACTTGACATGAGAGCACATGATTAACTGGACACGGGAGCAGATGATCAACTGGACACGAGAGCACATGATCAACTGGACACAAGAGCACATGATCAACTTGACAACTTTTACTTCCCCGGTTGGCAGTTTTAGCCTATATAGGAAGCAGAATTTAGACATCATCATCCACTAATCTGATCCAATTGGTAACGTCCCTCTCCATGAGTCCTCCTAAAGAAGAACTTTTCCCAGGAGAACCTCCCATGGACCTGGATGCCATACTGGTGAAGATTTTTTTATTATAGCTTATATACCAAGTCCAACCTCAGAAACAGAGAATTATGGGGAATGGTAAGGCCAACTCAGTTCAACAGCCTAATCTTCCTGCCGAGATTCTAATATGACTTATTTTCACACAAGTACTTTATTTTTCTTCTAAAAACTCTAGAAAACTGAGCAGAGTGGTAATCCCCACCATATGGAGCTGTGGATCCAAGAGCCCCCCCTCCCCCCGGCTTCTCAATTGTGCCCATTAGCGGTTTATAACTGCAGTGGTTATGGGTGCTTTCTAAAGTCAACGCAACAAAAAAGCATTTCCCCCTTTTGTGAGACCAGAGAAGTGCATTTTCCCTCCTCCGTAAAGGGCAGCCGCGTCGGAAGACGTGGTCCTACTTATACGTCGGAAGAACACTTTGCGGAGGAATAATTCATGAGTACACTCAGCTGGAAATACGGTTCGAAAAACCTAAAATTTATACCAAGATGGAGAAATAAACATCTCAGCGGACATTAGAATCCAGACATCAACGGCTCAGCTCTGGGTTCTTCGAGGTGTCAAAAGAAGTCTGGAGAAGAACAAGAAAATGCCACCGGGACTGACAGCTGGAGACGGAGGAGGAACCGCTGGGGACCTTCTGTCTTTACGCTTAGTGAAGTTTGTTAGATGTGAGGGAACTTTATTACAGAGCTCTGTCTACCACATGACTTGATGTATCTCTATTGATCTTTATTTTACATTTCTAATTGCAAAATTCTGCCAGACGAGATCTCCTCTACTCTCTTCATTAGTCAGAATGTACTCTGCGTAGTTTTACTCCATTGCTGGGGCTTGGCACTCCCTAACTTTGTAGATAGGTCTATCTAGAGTTTTCCAGAACATGGAACTTGCCTTGGTGGTGACCTTGGGATCTCTTACTAAACAGGGGGAGGGGGGGGGGCTGCAATTGCTAGAACCTATCCATAAATATAATGACGACTCAACCTGCCTTGGTGGTGACCATGGACACCCTACCAGGGGTGAACATAAGTGGTACTCTGGTACTCAAAAGGTGCCAAAACCTAGCTCTGCGTACCCGCATTATTGTTACACAGCTCATATGCGTACTAACAACTTGGAGGCACTCCGTGTCTGGGCGGCCGCAGCTAAAGGTCCCCAGCTGTATACATGTATACAATTTATGTCACTTGGATAACTGCAGGGAAACATGAATAACTATGAAAGCTTGCTGTTAGGGGTGTAACATTGTAAATTATTAATAAAAAAAAAAGATTGGACACTGAGGGTGTTGGGGATCTGGGGATGAAAGTCAGAGTAGACATATGTAAGGGTAAAATCTGACAAGAGAAAAGCACTGTGTGACAGTTGTATTATGACTTATGACTATGTATTATGACTATGAAAGGTTGACATTTGGACTGCAGGGAGTCTCAGGGGTTAGTTACTAACCCAGAAAGTTTCAGGGTTGTACTACTGAGGTATGAGATCTGGGGGTTCAAACGGTGTTGTACTGTGAGAGTTACATGTGACCCAAAGCCAGCTGGTGACTGGTGGATGGAGACAGCTAATCAAAGGATCAATCAGGAACAGGGAGGTCCATCTGCAGCAGAATCTACCATGCAGGAGGCTGACACAGAGGACAGTGAGGGAGACAGTGAGGAAGACCACCCTACATATGGGGTGAGTACCAAACACCATCTCCTGGTACTCATCTGAGGAGCTCACTAATAAAGTTATGTGCACCCCTGGGTATAATTATAATGGCAACTCTTTCCATGGTTAAGCCTTCAAGAGGGACAAAATGCCTATACTAGTCAACAAAAGATAACCTTCCAAGGAAGTGGGGGGAGGACAAAAGACATAAATAATAATAAATAAGTGTCCAGTGCAGGGACTAGATTGACCTTTTGGATTGCTATACAATTCCTCTGGTTGTGGCCAAAAGTCCAGCCCCAGGAGCTCTAAAGCTAGTCATACACGTGTCGGATTCCATGGCCAATTGATCACTCACGCAATTGATTCCGGCGATTTCAGCGGGAATGGGAGCTGCATCAATCAGCCACTTAAGAGGATCCGATCGCTGCATACCACCTTGTCCGAGTGATCGCGTCCAATTGATCGGGGGCTCAGAATTGGATCCGACAGAGAACCAACATGGGATCCCCATCCAAACTATCAACTGGGAATTGATTGTGCAAAGTGGTGCGCTTCGATTCGACAAAATATTTTTTGGGGTTTTGTTGCGTCACCACGCTGCAATCGATCATACAGAAACCAACCAGTGCTTTATAGTACTAGCTGTATCCCTCGTAGATATGGTCTTCCTGCCAGACCGATAAGAATGGAGACTACACTTCTTAGCAAAAAGATGCAACATTGATTCTACTTAACACACAATGTGACTCTATGAAGAGACCTCCCCGCCAGTGTCCATCCAGCACCTGCAACCAGGAAGTGATGTCATCCATAACCAGGAAGTGAGTCATCCCGGTATCCACATTGCTAGAGAGATTCACACACGGCAACTCCTGCTTTAGTATCCCAGATGGAGATTACTACTCCTTCCTAAGCCTGCATTGTACTTTCATTATTACCTTTGTCTTTTACCACTACTATAACTTTACCTCATTGAATTAGGTTGTGCGCATCATGTTCCTGTTCCTATGGGCTGTGGGAAACCACCTTGCGTCCTCCTGTGCAATCCAAGACGTCTAGTCCAGCATTGCATGCAATAGACAAAAGTCCTACAAACCGAAGAAGCCTTCTGGCATCTCTCTGCTGCAGGCAGGAGGAGGTATTTTCTCAGTCTCTCCTCACATCATCAGACAAACTTTCAACAAAACAAGAACATAAAAGTGATGCCAGATCCACCTAACTTCTCCAGACAGATATCTGAAATTTCAGTTTTACGTGGAAGAACCTGCTGACAACAGGAAGTGAGCGGTGGTCTTGGCACTGAATCATGCTTCTTATGGCTCATTAAGAAGTGTCAGCTCCTGCCCTTTCCCGGCTGTGAGCAGACGCTGATAACACTAATCAGCGAAGGTGTTGACCTTTCTCTATACATGATTGCTACAACGTAGATGGGGAAAAAAAACACAGCAAGACTCATTCAACATGTGTTTTGGACTTTGAGGGCCGCTAACCTTTAAACATCGCTAAATATCGGGAAGTCTGCAGGTCTCTCTCCCTTATAATTGGAAGACCAAGCTGTGAGGCGAAAGGGGGGGGGGGGTCACAAACATGAGGTGAAAGAGCCAAAGAGGGTCTACTATGGTCTGCACACTATGGGTCTATAGGCCACGATCCTCCACGAAATCCCCCGCAGATTATGGGTGCCTACATGGAGCAACAGATCCATGTCGCCCAAAATTTTAGTAGGCAAGACAACAGACATAGAAAGATGATGGGTAGTTGCGCACAACCTTCAGCAGTGATAGTGATAGCAGTGGCCAGAAAGGCCCTCAGTGGGTGTATGGGGCCTGAGCTAGGATCACAGAGTAACATGGAGTCAGTATGAGGGATGGGTGTTTAAGTTGTGTGTAGGTGTGCAGCTCTCAAAATGGAGGAGTGTGGCCCCCTGTAACAGACAAATAAGAACAAGGACAGAGGCGCACAACCTAGTACAACAAATGGTTAAATAATGTGGAATAGGATAAGGTAAAACAAAATTAAACAGAACAACAGACAAGATACTCACATTGAGAGAGGTTTACAAGGGTGGATCTCTAAGGGCCATGTGTTTTCCAGGAGGACCTCACTTCCTGGTTGGGGATGAGATCACTTCCTGCTTACAGATACTGGGGGGCTGAATAGGAACAATGGGACGCGTTTCGAGCGGAGGCTCCCATTGTTCCTATTGAGCCCCCAGTTGATTTGAATGAAACACTAGATATACAATCACCTGGATGAATGAGAACCTTCAAAGACAATCATACCTGTTGTCTACCATATTCCTCTCTATTGTGCAGGGACCTCTTCTATGTCAGTCAGAGTCACTTAAAAGTAACATTTTTATAAGGAATCTATCAAGGAATGATGTCATTGATGGTCATCTACCAAACCACATCAACAAACATCAAATATATCCTTCAAAGTATAATACTACACTCCAAAAATACTTGATCATTACTCAATAACATGTATGGCCGTTGTGATGGCGATTTCCATGTGGAAGGGTTGAAGTCCTTTTAGCTTTCATGTTCTTGGAGGTCCTGGACATGCTCATTGACGTTAAGCTTCCTTTGGTAATCAGGTTTAGCCTATAAATTGGGAGAACTATGCCCTATAGACAGGGGTGCACATAACTTTGTTAGTGAGCTCCTCAGATGAGTACCAGGAGATATGTATGTGGTCTTCCTCACTGTCTCCCTCACTGTCTCCCTCACTGTCCTCTGCATCAGCTTCCTGCATGGTAGGTTTTGCTGCAGATGGACCTCCCTGTTCTCATACCTCAGTAGTGACACCCTGCAGTCCAAGAGTCATCCTTTCATAGTCATATTCCAGCTGTCACACAGTGCTTTTCTCTTGTCAGATTTTACCCTTACATATGCCTACTGTGATTTTTATCCCCAGATCTCCAACACCCTTAGAAGTCCAATCTTCTTTTTTTATTTATTAATTATTTACATTCCCAGTGTCACACCCCTTACTGCAACCTTTCATAGTTATTCATGTTTCCCTGCGGTTTCCAGACACGGAGCGCCTCCAAGTTGTTAGTACACATATGAGCTGTGTAACAATAATGCCGGTACGCAGAGCTAGGTTTTGGCCCCTTTTGAGTACCAAAGTACCACTTATGTGCACCCCTGCCTAGGGGCCTCTAAGGTTTCCAAAATACCAGGACTGGAGTTATTTTGGGCAGGAGACAGAGATTCCATAAGGTTCACCAACTGCCTACTGCCTACAGCAGCCTTTCTCAAATGTTCTACCCCAGGAGAACAACCCTTGCTAAGACAATTCGTTGGGTATCAGTGGAGAAACCTCATGCTGGTGGTAAGTAGGAGTAATGCACCAATTACAGTGAAGATTGACAAAAATGTCCACTGGTGCCATGCCAATGGGTCTACCGAGCGGGAACTAGGCCGCCATTAATACATTGGAGGTTGATAAGATGTTTGACATGTTAGACCTGTTTGGAGGACCTGGTTTCTACAAGGTCCCCCCTGTCTCCCTGATTTTTGAAACTCCAGCAGAGGTCTCCTTTATCAACAGAGAAAAACCATTCACATTTCAGAAACCGTAAGCAGCCAGACAATGTTCTTACACGGCGAGGTGCTCAGATAGTCCATCATGGTTTCAAACCTTCAAAATATATAGAAGAGAGTCAACTGACCTTTGAACTTGTGAAAGACGGCCCACAGCTCAGCGATGTCCGTGGCAAAGGTGATGTCCGTGTCCAGGACTATGACCCGCTCCAAGCTGGCCGGAAGAGTCTTGGTGAGCACCAGCTTCATGAGCCCGTATATTCCTGAGTAGTGTTTGTTCGGAATCCACGACACCTCCGACTGCGGGAGGGAAAACGGGAGATTATTAGAAGGAGGAGAACAATATGGCTGCCACTGCTCATCTATGGTAGCTTTTTGGTCTTCAGGCTAATGTTGCTATAGGAGACACTTACCTAAAACAGGTTAATAATGAATGATCAGTATACATTATATATAGTAGCCTTATTCATTTACCGTATTTTACGCACCTGACCATAAGATGCACCCACTTTTAAGGGAAGGAAAAAATAATATTGTTCAAATCAAAATCCCCATGTAATACCAAATTTCAGCCACTAGATGTCACTAGAGAGAGTGACACTAGCCTTCTGTGCAGTGCAGATGTCTCCCCTCTATCGCTGTGTCTGTGTGTGGAGAAGTTGCAGCGTAAGTGCAGCTTTCACACACAGGCAGAGATAGATGGGAGAGGTGCCAGCTGGCAGATCTTTCATCTATCTCTCTGCTTGTCATTGCTTATATCAGCAGGGCTCTGCTGATATAAACAATACGGTACAGATGGGAGATCCGGCTGTGGGCGAATCTCATATCTGACAGCTCCTCCACCTCCCAGGCTAATATTCTTGCCGGTAGAGTGAAGAGGCTGGCGGGGAGCCAAGGCTGGACCACCCACAGCCAGTTGGAACATAAGACCCAGGCCCCGATATTAGTCAAAAAAATAGATAACTTTTTACTACACCCCTGAAAGTGGCGCTATAAACCCTCATAAAGGAAGCCGTGCCCCTCAAGGACGGATGGATAGACGTGCTTTGTCCTAGCTGGGGAGTTCTCCTCTGGCTCCCCCTGTAAAGGCCCCCATACACGTGTCGGATTCCCACCGGATTCCGGCACGATCGATTCCGGGCGAAACGATCGTGCCGGAATCGCGTGCAGCCCACCTTGTCCGATCGATCAGGTCCGATCGTTCGGGGGCCCAGAATCGGATCCGACAGAGAACCAACATGTTGGTCTTTCTGATCCGATTCTGCACAGATCAGGGGGAGTTGCCATTTGTGAGGTGGACAATCGGACACGGAATCGTCCCGGAATCCGCTCGGACAAGGTGGTATGCTGCGATGGATACTCTTAATTGGCCGATTGATCACACCTGCGATTCCCGGCAGAATCGCCGGAATCGATCGGATGGGTGATCGAGCGGCCATGGAATCCGACACGTGTATGGCTAGCTTTACTGGCACAGGGAGAGAAGGTGACTCTCCGCAGAGGCGACACAGACAGCAGTATAAAGTGGGTCTGTCACTGTCTGCATATAAATAAAGTTAAATGATGATATGAACACCGTGTAGCATACAAACTGAAGGAATTCAGCTAAGTGACCCAAATGATAATTTTCCACAAGAAAAGAATATATAAAGTGACGCCTTCCAATAGCTTTACACAATTTACAGCAACAAACTCATTTTACAAAAAAAGTGTCATCTTGTAGTATTAACAATCCAGGAAGGAGCAGAGTCTTCCAGCCAAGCAGAGTGTTTAATGGGAGCAGAGACAGAAGAAGGAGCAAAGTCTGAGGAAGGAGCAGAATTTTCCAGCAGAGAAGTTCTAGGAAAGCAGAGTCAGAGGAAGGAGCAGAGTCTTTCAGCTGAGGAGTGTTCTAGGAGAGGAGTCAGAGG
>CM070034.1:161313424-161331827 GCA_036250615.1 Ptychadena robeensis
TACTTCCAGCAGAGCAGAGTGTTTCAGGAGAGCAGAGGAAGGAGCAGAGTCCTCCAGCAGCAGAGAGCAGCCGCACCAGCACCAGACTCACTTCCACATGAAACCATGGCGCTCCATCCATCTTCCCACCTGTTAGTGGTCACCTGATGACGTGTCGCCGCTCGGTGCATAAGACGGGGGACACTTCAAGCTGAAGGAAATGTCTGTGAACCCGGCGGAGAGTAAATAATCCAGGGAAGGCTTCAGCACGAGCAGCGGGATCATAAATATATATTACATTCACATCAAGCGAAACATTATCATATTATCCCGCGCTGCAAATACCCGGCCGGCCTTCCTCTGGAATGGAACCAGAAATAATGACATTTCCCATCCTGCTGAAATAATATTTTATTTTACTCCCCCCCCCCCGTGCTGCGGCTCCATGCGGCGGGTTCCTCTGGGGTGTTTATAGAAATATTATAATATGTGGAGCGTCAGATCTCACCCCAAACCACGGCGGAGGGATAGGCGCTGGAAACCATCATCTTGGCTGTCGGATCCGTTAAAGAGAAACTCCGGGCTATTTGCTGCGCACTTGATTGATTTATAACGTCAATGTAATTTCACCGTTTGTTTTTGCCGTTCGCCCCCCGCGGGGGGAGGGGGGTTTAGAAAATGGCGGCGGCGGCGGAGTCGTAAATTATAAGAATGGAGTTCTCGCCTTGTGCTGCCGGCTTCGTTGATTTATACCGAGTACCCCAAAATGGGTAAACCAATCAATTACTATACAATGACCCCAAAGGGGCGTGTTCAGCACGGTACAAGTACAAATCTGCATTCATAAACTTTTTTAATGCCAAATATATGGCTACAATGTATATATAGAACTTATTAGATGTAGATATATATATATAATTTTTTTTTTTTTTTAACATCAGAGGCTGACTGTCCCAAGCTTCCATTCTGTGATATGGTACCACACAAAGCATTTCCCCTCTGCAGCCCCCCTCCCCCCAATCTATTCCATAAAGAAAGATAAACATGTTCGTCAGCTGTAACAGTTTAATTGTGCCATTGACTGCGCCGTCATTGTGTCGCCTACGCGTTCGATCCATCAAATGACATCGGATGACAGATATCCATGTGTTGTACCGGCAATGGCCAGCAGAGGGCAGCACCCCAAAGCCAAAGGGGGTGCAATGTGGTCAGCTGTGGGGTGGGGGGGGGGGGGAGTACTCTCCTGAAAAAATTGGTAGTGACTCATGGGACAGAAAGATTGTGTATTCAAAATGTGTTTACCTCTAGCCAACTATGTATCACCAATTGAATTTGAGTTAGAGCAAATAGCAAATTGTGGTCTTCATAGCGAAATATATGGAAGCTGTGCAATTGGTCTGGGGAAATTGCCACGGGGCAGAGCAACGTAATAAAACATTCAAGCGCATAGTATGTGAACTGCCCTCTGTCCTGTGTGTGTGTGTAATGTTATTTTTTTTTTTTTTTATGTAATATATAACATTACATACATACCCACACAGCAGGGGCAGGGCAGTCACTATACTTGTGGTTGTTTAAATATCTATAAACACACACACAAGCAGGGGGAGAGGGGCAGTCACACACTGTGTGTTTTAATATAGTATATATGCATACCATACATACATACACACCCCACAGCAGGGGCAGTCCCACACTGTGTGGTTACTATATACTATGAGATATATCTATATAGTATATATGACTATTATATATATATATATTCTATACAGTATATATATAAATAGACCCACTCAACACAGCAGGGGCAGTCACACACTGGTGTTATATTATATATATATAATATATATTGATATATATAGATATATATATATATGCATACCATACATACATAACACACTCACAAAGCAGGGGACAAGAGGGCACACAGTCACATAAAATTTGGTGTGTGATTAAAATATAAACATACACACACAGGGGGAGAGGGCGGTCATGGGTATATATGGGTGTGATTAAATAGATATACATACACACACAGCCGGGCAGAGGGGCAGTCACATACTGTGTGTGCTAAAAGTATATAACATACACACACACACACAGGCAGGGGCAAAGGCAGTCACATACTGGTGTGATTAAATTATATATACATACACACACAGCAGGGCAGAGGGCAGTACATACTGTGTGGGATTAAATTATATTATACATACACCACACACAAGCAGGGAGGGGCAGTCACATACTGTGGTGAGAATTATATATACACACACACGGCAGAAGGGCAGTAAATACTGTGTGTGATAAATATATATACATTACAACACAGCAGGGCAGAGGGCCGTCACATACTGTGTGTGATATATATATTACATACACACACACAGCAAGGGGCAGAGGGCAGTCACACTGTTGTGATAATATATATACTACACACAACACAGCAGGGGCAGAGGGAGTCACCTACTGTGTGTGATAAAGTATATAATACACACAACAAAAACAGCAGGGGAAGAGGCAGTCACCATAGTGTGTGATAAAATATATATACATTAAACACACAGCAGGGCGAGGGGCAGCCCCTACTGTGTGTGATTAGAATATATATACATACCACACACACAGCAGGGGCAGAGGGCGGTCATATTTTATGTGTGTGAAAATATAATACATTACACACACAGCAGGGGAGAGGGCAGTAATACTGTGTTGCTGCTTAAATAATAATACATACACACACACAGCAGGGGCAGAGGGACAGTCACATTATGTGTGTGATAAATCTGATATAACATACACACACAGCAGGGGAGAGGGCAGGTCACATACTGGTGTGATAAATATCTATACACCACCACACACGACAGCAGGGGCAGAGGGCCAGTCAATACTGGGTGTGATCTAAATTTATATACATACACACACACAACAGCAGGGGCAGGGGCGGGTCATATACTGGTGTGATAAATATTATACATACACACACAGCGGGGCAGAGGGGCGGTCAATTACTGTGCTTTGATTATATATATATAATATATACACAACAAGCAGGGGCAGAGGGCTTTAATTTGTTTACATACTGGTGTGATATAAATATATAACATACACACACAGCAGGGGCAGAGGGCGGTTCATAATTACTGTGTGTGATAACTATATATACATACACACTCAGCAGCGGCAGAGGGCAGTCACATACTGTGTGTGATTGAATAAATTATATACATGACACCCACACAGCAGGCGGCCATAGGCGACTGGTCAAATACTGTGTGGTGATAAATTATATAGACATTACACCACACAGCAGGGGCAGAGGGCGAGTCACATTACGTGTGGTGTGTAAATATATTACATACACACTGAGCAGAGGCAGAGGGCAGTCACATACTGTGTGTGATTAAATATATATCATAACACACCACACACACAGCAGGGGCAGAGGGCGGTCACATACTGTGTGTGATAAATATATATACATACACACTCACTCAGCAGGGGCAGAGGGCAGTCACATACTGTGTGTGATTAAATGTATATACATACACACACAGCAGGGGCAGAGGGCAGTCACATATTATTATATTCTCACATACTATACACACACAGAGATATATGGGGTGACACCATGGGTTTCATGCACCAGGTGACACCAAACATTCAAAATATATACTGAAAACGAAAATAGAATATTTATAAAGAAAAATATAACATTTCCCTAAATCTGAGCACTGGCCTCTAATCCTTGCATCGCCCTCCTAGCAGGAAGCACTGTGAAAAACCTGCTGAATCCTACATTGTTGGCTTTTTCTCCTCTCTGACTACCTGGAGTCGCCCTTTAACAGTGGCCTTGGCAAGGGCCGCCATCCTGGTTTAATAGGCAACTGAGTGTCCAGCCCAGCGTTAATAATTTGGGACACGGCGCGTCCCCGGTCTAATTAGGATAAATTCAATGTTGCACAAGAACAAAGCAGCCTAATTTGCTTATGCAAATGAGACTAATGAGCTGAGGGGTTGAGAGTGTTGTAGGTGAGAGGCGCGCGGGGAGGAGGAACGTAGGGACACAGTGAGGTAGCGGTGCCGCGGTCACCTTCATGGAGATCGGATTCACACAGGTATCATCCCGCGAATGTGTTATTATAACAGAGCTCAGGCCGGGTAATCTGCGCTCTCTGACCAGCAGCCGCAGAGATAATCCCCGGCCATCAACCCGAAACGCGTGAGAGAGGACTTTGGCCAAAGCTGCCGGCTGCTCAGTGTCTTAATGCCGAACTCCAGGCACACATAACCTGTCTGTCTAACCAGTCCTCAGATTTACACAGCTCTGCCACACAGCATAGCCTTGTTTGCCACTTGTCACTCTGCTCTCTCCTTCTCTTATCATGATCTTTGCATTGATTAAACTGCTATAAAGTAGACCTGAACTCAGCAAGTGAAATGTTTTTATGTTATAGGGATCATTTAGCATTATGTAACAAGAAGTGAATAGAGATGGTCAATGAGATGCTGAAATTCCAACATTAACATGCAAATGAGTGCAGTGTTTCAACATTCACATGTAATGAAGTACAGCAGTGTACTTGTACCTGATTGGCTGCATACAATTTGCATGTGAATAAGGTTTTGGCATCTTGTTGATCATCGTTAGGAATAAATGACCTTGTATGTGAGGTGCCTAGGCTTCTCTATACCTATGGCTATATATCTAGAGTGTAAGATCTAAAGGTAGCCCTACATGGCACGATTGGTCAAAAATCGGGTGGCCCCACCTGGTGAGATAGACCAGAAATCTCCCACATGTCGGAGCGCACGGTGATCAATTCCGGGCCAATCCCATTACTTTGAATCCCATTACAAAGGGTGTCCGCCGATCCTTTGCTCATCTATCTGACTGGAAGTCGGAGGGAGATTTGGTGATCTATTGTGTTGATACTGTTCTTCTTACTGGAGAGAAAGCTGTACCTGAATAAAGTATCTCCCTGCTTCTATGTGGATATGCTTCAATATTAACATGCAAATGCAGTGTTTAAACATTAACATGTAAAGGTCCCCATACACCTTTAGATCTCTCTTGTCAGATACCCTTAGGGCCTCCATACACCTTTAGATTTCTCTGTCAGATTTCCTTTAGATCTCCTTTTGTTTTACCAAAACCATGTAATATGAGGGACTTTCTAAACCATCAAGTCTACCTGTGTTCAATCACAGAGGACCCGGCACTACATAGTTGTTCATAGTAGATCTAAAGGAAATCTGACAGAAATCTAAAGGTGTATGGCCAGCTTTATGAAGCACAGCAGTGGTTGTACTTGATTGGCTCCGTTTTAGTCTAATAAAGTGCTAATAAAGTTTTGGCATCTAGTCATCGGGAATGAATTACGTTGTATGTAAGGTGCCTAGGCTTCCCTATATCCAGGGCTGTTTCTGCCACTATGCAGCACAGGGCCCCAGGGATGCCATGGGGTCCCAAGATGATCTCTGGCACACATATTCCACACCCTCCCAGACACGGCCGTTCTCCATCCCAGATCCGAGCAGAGTGAGAGGCCACAGGGATAGGGGTTGTGGAGGCAATGTGTGTGGACGGGGAAGGAGAGGGAGAAGAGGAAGGATGAGCAGCATCATGTTCCTCCTTTTCTCCTTCTCCAATAGCACCCCCCCCCCTTCATGGGGCCCTAGAGAATATGCATAGAGACCCCCACAGGCTAAAAAACAGCTCTGCTTATACCTATAGCTATATATCTACAGTGTACGATCTTAGGAACTGCTGCATCTGACAGCTAGTCGGAGTGAGATTTGGTGATGTCACTATTATGATGATCACTGTTCTCCTTGCTGGAGAGAAAGTTGTATCTGAAGATCTGCAGTGCACGCATCTCCCTGCTTCTATTCTGTAGATGTGTGTTCTTCTGCTTCTTCTGCTGTCCTAACCAGTCATGAGATTACCTGTCTTTCAGGGACATGAGGAAGCAAAGCCCTGACTAAGATGGTGAGCAAGTAATAGGGGAATGATAAGCTACAGAGGTACCACAGGAAATACCAGCACCCAATACTGAGCTTCTACTTATTCAGCCGTGGACTTAGGCTTAGATGATCGGTCTGCTGCAGGCAGGAGTAAGAATTTCCTTAGTCTCCCCTCCTAAATTCTTACACTCCAACAATGTAACTTTTTAGGTGTTAGTGAGGGGATGCATTGGGGGCAGATCAGACAAGGGTGGAGAGAGTCCACCTAATGATCACTTAATGGACCACCATCTTTTAGGTCACTCTAAAAATGATCTACTTGCCAGGCAGTTACATTTCCAAGGCAAGAATGACCGCCCCGTAGTTTTCTCCTCACCAGGATTACGTTCCCAGGAAGGTGACTTCCCAACACATAATCAGTGGGTGACGACACAGCAGCCGCAGGAACCAGGAAGAGCTCTTCACGCCTGGTGGGTCTCCATCCATCACGATGACGAGGCGGTAATGCTTTAATTATATTAGGCGGAGAGTACACACTGTTTATATGCATTTAAGGATAATAAAAAACAAGGGGCGTAATTTACCGCCACACAAGGCCGTTCGGTGAGCACCGAGTCTAAAGGAGATGCTAATTTCCCTACATTTCACCTGTTATCGCGCAGACAGCGTTTACCGGCTCTAAATTGGAGTTGTGACTTACGTGGCATTGAGCGGGGTGAAGAACAAAAAGAACGGAGAAGCGGGGTATCGGGAGAAGCAAATTCTCATAGAGCTCCATCTATCTATTACAGACCAATATCGGCTGAACCCATTGGGGTGGTCTAAGGGTTTGGTTTAAACGTTTGGATGTATAATATTTTAAAACAGAATCTGTATGACGAACCTACCATGCCCACCTTAGAACCAACAATGGCTACCTTGGAACATGCCACGCCAACCTTCGAACCCATCATGTCTACCATAGAATCATTCCTAGAACCCACCATGGCTATCTTAGAACAACCTTAAAAGCTCCCATGGCAACCTTAGAACCCACCATTGCTACCTTAAAACGATTTCTTAACACCTACTATGACAACCTTATAACCCACCTTGTTTACCTTAAAACCATACTTAAACCCCACCATGTCTACCTTAGAACCATCCTTAGAACCTACATTGGCTACCTTGGAATTATCCTTAGAACCTACCATGGATACCTTAAAACCAACCTTAAACCCCACCATGGCTACCGTAGAACCCACCATGGCTACCTTGTAATCATCCTTAGAACCTACCATGCCAACCTTAGAACCCACCATGTCTATCTTAAAACCTACCATGGCTATGGACATGGAAGTCTAAATCAGTACAAGGCATGACATGGTGTTGGGTCGGCAGTCCAGGTGAGGTTTTTTAGCGCTTTTACAGATGGGGACAAGTCAAGGTAAATCCCTCCAAATGGGGACACCAAAGAGGGCAACCTTCCTTGAAGTATGGTTAGAACTTCATGCTTTTTAACCTTCTGAGGCGTCAAAAACATGAAGAAATAAATCAGAGCTATAGCTGAGACTTGTTAAAATTTTGGAACAATTAAATCTGCTTTCAGATTTCCCTTCACTTCCTGTGCTGTAGACTCACCAGGAAGTTGGGGTATCTTTCGAATGTGAGCAAAACTCAAGTGTCCTCATTGGTATATCCCCTTTTAGCCCTGTTCTGGTGACACTGCTTATTATTGAATTTCTAGTTTAATAACTAGGACACAAAATGATACCAAAACCTGACAGTATATGCAGGGCAGTTTCTTGCGCTATGCAGAATATGGATGCGCCTAGGGCCCCAGGGACCACTGGCCCCCAAGCTCCTCTCCATAAGCCCCCTATGCACGGGTCAGATCCCAATCGCAATCTCAGCCATTTGGGGATTCACTTCCTCTCTTCCTAGAAATGGCAAGAAGTATATCTATCCCCTCACCCCCATATGCAAAAATAACTTTGAACTCTGCCATCAACAAGTATCCATGTAGATCAACTGCCACTTAATTTTTGAGGGAACATCCTGTGATGAAGACTGGTCTCTGTGGTTTCCCTTCTTGCAAAGGGTGACTGGTCTTGTCTTCGCCCCTCCAGTTTTTTTCTGCAGGCCGCCTGTCATGCATGAAGCTGCGTGGCCACTCCCACAGCTCTGCTCTCTGCATATATCACAGGACTCCAAACTACTTTTACAAGGCAATATCTGGGTTTGTAGAAGCTCCTGGTGCACATAATGCTGATTCATAATGAATATTTCCAGAACAGATGATGACTAATCTTACGTCTGAAATATATATATTTTATTTTTTTAATACTGAAGGAATGAGAAATGACTGAAATGGCTGCAGCTAGAACAAAGATCCTTTGAATTCTTGTAGGGAATGTTCTACGGCAGACATAAATACCGATAGCATTATGATTTGTCCTTTAAATCCGCTCAGACACTTTAGATTGAGAGGGCAGTAAAACGGCACCTGCTCTGGTGTGCCCGGGCCCCCCTATCACTGCCAGCGTACCTAGCGGATGGCACCGTGCCTCGCGCTCTTCAGTGCACTCCTGAGAAGAGAATATCTAGCACCGAGATGGGCAGGAATTCCTATAATTAGGTGGCAAGTGTTCCGAGGTTGCTGTCATCCACCGAACGCGGCAATCAGCGGCGGCAGTGAATTCTGGGCTGTGTCAACTGTCGTCTGCGCCGCAGCTCTTGGCCGGCATGTGCTCCGGCCTGGCAGCCCTCAAGTGCATGTTACAGTTACAATTATCCGCTATGGAGAGTAATAGGAAATCATCTGATGCCATTCATTCAAATGGAGCTGATTAACGTTATGTGATGGAAAGAGGCCTACAGACTAATGGCATTGGCCAACGCCAACTAGGGCGATTGAGAATAGAAAATTCAGCCCCCGTGGCACCATGAGCAACCCAGACCATTTTTTTTACCTTCCTGGCGGTCATACCATATTTTTCGGGCCATAAGACGCACTTTTTCACCCCACCACTCGGCTGCAGGTGGTCGCGCTTTGGCTCCCTGCCAGCTCTCCGGGCAAGGAGATTAGCCGGGGAGCTGTCAGATGAGACATCCGCCCACGGCTGCATCTCCCATCTGAACTGTATAATTGCTTATGCCAACAGAGTCCATAGCCCTGCTAGTATAAGCAATGAAGAGAGAGATAGATGAACTGCCATCTATCCCTCTCTCCATGTCAGTGGGAACTGCAATCACTGCTGCTTCCATGGACACATGCAGCCAGAGAGGAGAGGGAGAGCAGAGGACTGGGCAGCATCCTGCCCCCCTCCTTCTGATCAGTGAAGAGGTGAAGTGATGTGCTGTGTGTGTGTACTGCTGCTAGTGACATCTACTGGTTGAATTTGATATTGTATTCATTAAATCAATCGCATTAACCCAATTGATGTAAACACTTTTATATATCAAATATTTTTTTCCTGGTTCTCCTGCTTTAAAAACTTGCGTCTTATAGTCCGGTGCATTTTATAGTCCGAAAAATATGGCAAGTTTGTTTACAAACAATTCTTACTATCCTCTACGTCTCTGAAGAGTCTGAAGCTTAGCTAACTCTTCTGGCACCACTTCTTCGGTGTCATTGGTGCCATTGACCTCCATGTGAAGGTGGCGGCATTGTTTTCAGACCCACATGTGTAGAAGAAAGTAGTGAGGGGGGGGGGGGGGGGGGTGTAAAATGAAGAAGAGTAAAATGTACTCTGCTTTGATTTTACATACTGCATCATTAAAAATCGAGGGGTACTAGTCAGGGAGGTTCATTGAGCCATCGGTGTGAACCCAGTGCGAAAGAAGAGTGCTTTCATGTGTCCTGCTTCTAAAAAGGCTAAGGTACCTGGTAAAGGTAACCAGTGGGCCAAGCAGCCGAAGTTACCGGCCCTTAAATACCCGTTAAATTTACCATAACCAGAGTCCAGTCTCTCAAGTAAGAGGCACCATTGGGAACCTCTGAAGAGATTCCCTCGTCTTGGAAGGACTACAGCCATAAGCAGACCCTTCCCACCACTTTCCAGGGTTAAAGTCCCAGTGAGCAGAAACACCGGTACTCAGGAACAAAAACATAGGTGTGTGAGAGGTGGGGGGGGCAAACTACATAAAAAATAAATAAGTTACTGTGACAAAGCCATGGGCTGACCTTGTGCCTGGCTAAAAATAATTCCTCAAGTTGTGACCAAAAGGCTGCCCCCAGAAGGTGCTCCAAAAAAGAGTGCTTACAGAGCTATTGTCAAATGTGCCATACATGGTGGCCCCCCACCAGTGAATTAATGGTACCCCTGGTTCTCACACCAAGGGCACTGAACACGAGGGCTCTCTTTCCCGACCCCTGGCCAATCTCAAGGAGGCAGCACAGTTGTTTCCTACCAGAAAGCATGAGCAAGCATAGATACTCTCCTCAACTATAAGCAAGGAAATGCCTGGGGAACTGTTAAGGTATTTCTTCTGACACCAACTGTTAACTATTTCACTTCCGACACCAAAACCCTTAAGCTATTTCTGACACCAATACCAAAACCGTAAAGCCAGCCATACACAGTCGGATTCCATGGCCGCTCGATCACCTATCTGATCGATTCCGGCGATTCTGGCGGGAATCGCAGGTGTGATCGATTGGCCAATTAAGAGTATCCATCGCAGCATACCACCTTGTCCAACGGATTCCGGGACGATTCCGTGTCCGATTGTCCACCTCACAAATGGCAACTCCCCCTGATGTGTGCAGAATTGGATCAAAAAGACCAACATGTTGGTTCTCTGTGGGATCCGATTCTGGGCCCCCGAACGATCGGACCTGATCAATCGGACAAGGTGGGCTGCACACGACTCCAGGCACGATCGTTTCGCGTGCACGCGCCCGGAATCGATCGGCCCGGAATCCGGCCGGAATCCGACCCGTGTATGGGGGCCTTTACCGCGATCACGTCACTGACTTACAGAACCTCTGGTAAAAATTCCCCCCCTCCCGTGAATATTTCTCTCTCCGGCCGGGAATCATGAGACACCGCAACTTAAGCTTAGCATCCCAAAAACTCTGAGTTTTTTGACATTCACAGAGCTGTTTTATACTCTTACAATTGGAGGACATGTATTGGACATTTCAAATATTAAACAGGATTGGACAGATATTTACAATACATGAAAGACAGTTGGTTTGGCAGGAAATGACTTTAAAGTGACATCAACCAAATTAGAGAATACATGTGAAGTCTGTAAGTCTTGTTGTATGGTAATGTATGGCGTCATGTGTTTGAAGTTTCTGAGTGATTGAATATGTACATCACTTAGCAATGCGCCAGTTTCTTGTGTAGTCTATGTGTAAACAACTATATGTGTAGATGTGGCCAGCAGGTATGAATATGCTGAATTGAATTTGTCTGTAGTGTAAATGAATGTGTTAATGAAATCACCAGAGACCAAATTCCATTGTGCTAATTGATTATGCGAGGTGGACAATCTTGTCTGAGATTGTGGTCAAATAATATTTTGTACAAAGGCCTATTCATATATATACTAACAGGAACCAAACTAAATCAGGAAGGAAGAGGAGCTCACCATCACCTACTAATTACCTCCCAAGGAGGATCAGAGATGCAGGAGTAATCTTGACCGCATTCCTACCTCATGGGACCTACTATCCTACACAGTGTTCTCCCCAGAGCAGATTGGCCGGGCGGCCCGCCCGGGAGATTTTAGTCCCCGCCCGGCAGTTCCGTCCCGCTATACCAGGGGTCGGCAACCCCCGGCTCCAGAGCCGCATGTGGCTCTTCTTCATCCTCGGCGCGGCTCACCTCTGATAGGCTGCCGGCCAGCGGCAGCACACAAGTCCTCCGCGGCGAGCAGCCTGACAGGCGGCGCCTCCCATTCTTCAGGAGCGCGCCACAGCCACTGAAAGACTCCGGCCCGCGGCACACTACCGGAGCCGCGGGCCGGAGTCTTTCAGTGGCTGCGGTGCGCTCCTGAAGAATGGGGAGGCGCCGCCTGTCATGACTTGTGTGCTGCCGCTGGCCGGCAGCCTATCAGAGAGGCCGCCGGACCGGTGCAGGCGGCGCGATGACGTCATCGCGCCGCCCGGCTGAAAAAAAATTCTGGGGAGAACACTGCTACATCTAATCATGCTCGACATTTGGTCCCATAGGGAACTGATAAGAACAGCTCTCCGATGCCATCCATAATAGTAATTATTTTTAGGTTTTCATAATTCATTGCATTTCATACCTGCTGATCTACTGTGGTCCTACAAGTACTTCAGTGATGGCTGAAAGGGTTCAAGTTCCTGTCCAAGGACACAACATGAAATGGGCACTCGAGAAAATCCCTCTTAGTTGTAACCACAACTTAGGTGTCCCTATTGAAAGATTGCCAGGACCATAACTGGTTAGAAGGTACTGTCCCAGGTCTGGAGCCTCCCAGGGCACTCAGAAGGTTCCTCAACTGGTTTAAAGCTTCAGACACCATTTACAAAATTTATGAGACTGTCACCACTGTATCCCTCATCTCCATACATAAGGTTTGATGTAGCTGCAGGAGGAGGAGCAAAGGCTTAAACATCAATTGAGTGACCGCTGTTAGCCTGCTGGAACTACTGACATCACATCAAAGATGGCGGCACCCAGGAGCAGTCTCACAGCCTTTACTTGTCTACACCCATACAGGTCAACGGTACTCCCTATCTGGGCCATTGGTTAGTCATATGTGCCAATGCTCTAGGTCTACTTTCCCATGTAGACCCTGCTCCTAGTCTTCTACCAGGAGCTGGAAGTAGACAACAATCTAAAACTGCTTTGGTTGGTCAAAAGCTGAGGGTGTTTGAGGCTGCAGCAAGTAAAGTTATCCTTTAAATAGAATTAAATTTTTAAATGAGAAATATTGGCAGAGATTGAGGTATGCTGAGATATTTACTGGCCTTCCTTCCAATATGTTCCTGTCTTTATCCTCATGGAATAGGCTTAGAAGATAACTCAACACGCTAATGTTTGTCTTGGTCTGCCTCGGGTCTAATGAACTCAAAGTCGATGTGGTCAGCAAAAATCCGTGTGCGCTCTGATGGCCGAGAAGAAGCTGCTGTGATTGGAAATGTGCAGCAGGGATAGAAGACAAAGAGGAGAAGCAGTGATTCATCAACATGACTCACACAAATTGCGGCTTGGGTACCCCAGGAGAAGACTAGCAAATAGCAATGGTCACCAGCGGCCTCCAGAATTACGTCTGAGTCTCTGTACTGATTACATCAGCTGTCTTTCCATGGTGTTTATTCTCTACATGAACACGTCACTTACCTTCACCATGCAATGTATGTGACATATTCGTTTATGATAAGGAAACCCCGTCAATGTGAACAAACATACATGCAAAAGATGATAAGCATGATGACCACTATTCCCACCGCCAGACCACCACACCATTCCTAAGCTGAAGTTCATTGGGGATCAAACACATCCTGGAGTGTCTCCTTAACCCTATTGATGTGGAAGTTATCTTCATGTACTGTGTGTCATTATATTCAGGGGTGCACATAAGTGGTGCTCTGGTACTTAAAAAAGAGCCAAAACCTCGCTCTGCGTACCGGCATTATTGTTACACAGCTCATATGTGTACTAACAACTTGGAGGCGCTCCGTGTCTGGGCGGCCGCAGCTATCGGGTGCACCCAAGGAGTCTGGCTGTCAGCCATAGAGGGAAGAGATTGGCAGCACAATCGGCATCCCTCCCACATTCAATAACTGTACAAACAACTTCACTTTATCATATATACACTACTGTATAAGTTACATTTTTAGAATAGCAAAATCCTTTCCGTTTTATTGTTAAATGTTGTTAAACATTTATACCTATGAAGGGTTGCAGTTAGGAGTGTGAAATTGGGAATGTAAATTACTAATCCAAAATAAGAGTGGTCTTCTAAGGGTGTTGGAGATCTGGGGGTTGAATGAGGGCTTGTTTCCATTGATGCGATTGTTCGCGTTTCCGCGCGTTTGTAACCGCGCGGCCGCAAGCGCAAACAACCGCATCCATTGAAAACTTCAATGTAGTTTCCACTGGTGCGGTTGTGCGCGGATGCGGTTTAGGGTGCGTTTCTGAACGCTAGCTGCAGCGTTTTGAAACGCATCCGTGTACCAACCGCATCCGCATCCCAAAAAACGCGCCCATAGGGATGCATTGGATGCGTTTCAAAACACGCGAAAACGCGCAAGAACGCATGGCGTTATAAACGCGCGGAATCGCATCAATGGAATTAAGGCCTGACACAGTAGGCATATGTATGGGTAAGATCTGACAAGAGAAAAGCACTGTTGGAATGTTGACAGTTGGAATATGACTATGAAAGGTTGACATATGAACTGCTGGTAGTCTCAGGGGTTAGTTACTAAGCCAGAAAATCTCGGGGTTGCACTACTGAGGTATGAGATCTGGTATGAAAGGACAGTGAGGAAGACCACCCTACATATGGGGTGAGTACCAAACACCATCTCCTAGTACTCATCTGAGGAGCTCACTTGCTATGTGCACAAGGTGGAGGTAGGTTCAACCTTCTACTCAAAAAGACCTCATCTAGGGGTGATCAAAATATGGCTCCTCAAGATAATTTGATCATGTCTTTCTGTTTTCCATAGAGGTTACAAGTACAACTGACCACATCGAGAGCTTTCCCATATACACAGCAAACATTCCTAAATGGAGTAATAGGATCTGTAGTGCAATGAGAAAGGCAATGAAAGTGTTTTCCTGTACTGCACAAGTCACCTCCTGGTATGGGAGTTGTGCTGTCCCCCAGAGCGGGTATATAAGTGATAGATAGGAGAAGGCAAGTGTCTTTTGTTTCCTGTTCGGGACAAAGAAAAGTCCCTGTTGGAGAAAAGCCGAGTCTGCAGCCTGTTCTACAACAACCTGGGCTGAATCTGAGGATATCCACTGCTATGAAGATTAAAGCTAGCCATACACGTGTCGGATTCCATGTCCAATCGATTCATCATCCGATCGATTCCGGCGATTCTGCCGGGAATCGCAGGTGTGATCAATCGACCAATTAAGAGTATCCATCGCTGCATACCACCTTGTCCAACGGATTCCGGGACGGATCCGTGTCCGATTGTCCACCTCACAAATGGCAACTCCCCCTGATCCGAGCAGAATCGCATGAGAAAGACCAACATGTTGGTTCTCCGTCGGATCCGATTCTGAGCCCCTGATCAATCGGACGTGATCGATCGGACCAGGTGGGCTGCATGCGATTCCGGCACGATCGTTTGGCGTGCACGTGCCCGGAATCGATCGTGCCGGAATCCGGTGGGAATCCGACACGTGTATGGGGGCCTTTAGCCTCCTAGAACTACAGCACCGCTCACCCTAGGATCATTTTGCATATTTTCAACTTGTACCCTGTCACCTGGGTTCAGAGGCAGCAAGAAGCTGTAAATATATTTTCCTTATGCTTAGTAAGGAATCCCCTGTTTGAAGTTGACCAGTGTGTGTGGACATTGACAGCGGCTTCAGCAGAAGCTTGATTGCTAAAATAATCATTAATGGGGGAATGAGTTGTAAGGTTTGAGGTTGCCCACTGCAGGAGGATTGGCTGTAATTCAGAGTCAGTGAACTGGTGGTCCAGAATAGACTGTTGTGTGTCTCCAAGTGGTCCAGCCTTGGGCGCCCTATTGGCCACTTTCACAAGCATACAACGCAAGGGTCCCCATTCAATGAAATGGCAATTAAACAAGCATTTACCAACATGTTGGATCCCTGTTGAATCTACATTTTGAATACTCAATGTGGGCAGCGTTCGATTCCCGAATCGCTCCACGTATGGGTACCTTAACTTCGTTTCCCTAGGTTGTGTGCCTCGTGTCCTGTTCCTATTTGTATCAAGAATCTACTTTAAAACATCATTGAAAGTTTACTCTCTACGGCCATGCAACAAAAACCAAAGACACCCCCAAAACTCAACCTATTGACCTCCATCGCCTATTTCAACCTTTTTAGATCCGCAACACTGTGAAGTGTCACTTCCTGTATGTGGAATGGGGACATGCCAGGGTGGAGTGTCACTTCCTGTATGTGGAATGGGGACATGCCAGGGTGGAGTGTCACTTCTGCACTCCGAATACCTGAACTAGCACTCTGCAATGTGACTTCTGGCATCAGGTAAGTGTAATGTCCCCTCCTTCCCACCCGGCTTGTGCACATGATTTGGAGGATGGGAAGTTAGGAGGGCAGAGTAACACCATCGGTTAGGATGGATATTCTTAGTTATTCTCCTAACTTCCCCGACCCCTGTGAAATGGTCGTTGGACCCCTAGGGGGTCCCGACCCACAGGTTCAGAACCACTGGCCTATTTGTACCAAACCACTGGTCTATTGAAAACATGGTGTTGGTTGGAGGGAGCAGAAGACAACCATCAAAAAAAAAAAAATTTCTACATTGACCCCTTGTGTTAGGCTTGTCCCCACAGGCAAAGGTGGCAGCAGGGCAGCGCGGCCAAAACAGCCCCTTTGAAAATAATGGAAGCGGCCGCCGCACTGGCAAATTTCGACTGTGTGGACAAGCCCTTACACTACCAAAAACTACCAGAATTCCAGACTAGTGTTGATCACAAATATTCCAATCATGAATTTTTATTGTGCATATCGTCACTTCAAGAATATCTAGAATACAGCGCTATATCTTCGTAATAGCAAATATTCTGGGGAAAGTACCATGCATTGCGTTCTCAAAATGTACAAGTGCCGATTTTTGCAATGAATGTTGTTTCATGTGGTGATAACACTGCAGCTGCTATTTTACATTCTGCCACTAGGTGTCAAACATTATGTTCGCAATATAAGCATGCAAATTTTCGCAATGAAGGTTACAAGTTAATCCACCAGGATTCTCTGCTTTCTCTCCACCTTCCACACATCCCCAGCATCATTGATGATGCCCTGGGTGCTTTGTAAAAAGATGGTGACTCGGAAGAGATAGGTGCGGGATACTCAGATTCGCCATGGGCTCGCTGGGGATAGGTAAGTATGCCCAAACACAGATTGAGGTGAGTGTGCAGGGTAAATAAACTTACCCCAAGCTGGGTCGGGGGTAAATATTTAGGTTAATTACCAGACTCACAATATATAAAGTCCCAGCGAGCCCTGCTAGTGGATATTGTAATCAGCTCAACATACAGAAGATGGTGTAATTTTATATCTAATTTTTCTGGTCATATATATCTTGCAGTATACTTTATTTATGGTATGCTTTATACATACCCCTGTATGCTAAATAAATGTATGTATACAAATGTTTCTTTTTTATGATCGTTCCTGCTCTGTTTTGTTGATTGCACAACCTAAATCATATCCACTATGTTCAAATTCAGTGGGGTGAATTCTGTGAGGTGAATTCAGTGGGGTGAATTCAGTGGGGTGAATTCTGTGAGGTGAATTCAGTGGGGTGAATTCTGTGAGGTGAATTCAGTGAGGTGAATTCTGTGAGGTGAATTCAGTGAGGTGAATTCTGTGAGGTGAATTCAGTGGGGTGAATTCTGTGAGGTGAATTCAGTGGGGTGAATTCAGTGGGGTGAATTCTGTGAGGTGAATTCTGTGAGGTGAATTCTGTGAGGTGAATTCTGTGAGGTGAATTTTTTGTTCTGCTCTGTTTTGTTGATTGCACAACCTAAATCATATCCGCTATATTCGAATTCTGTGAAGTAAATTTTTGTCACATCTCTGGAGCCGAGTTTTTTTACATGTTTATAGTTTTTTTTTTATGGCTCCTAAAGCTGTTTCTAAAATCATCACTGACAATATGTTGGGTACTGAAAATCCTATGAATATTGAAGAGTTCAGCATTTTTAATGACTGGAGATCACGAATTCTAGAATTTACTGCGAATATCAGGCGAAAAATATATGCCATATTTAGTGAATGCGAATATCGCCTATGCTGCTCATCACTATTCCAGACATCAATTGGAAGGTATAAGACAACAAATATATTACCTTTAGTTCATCTGCATCGTAAAAATCCACACGCACCGCGGGTACCATCCATGTCTGGAAAAGGGTGGCCAGGATCTGCTTGGCGATCGTGTCTGCGATGAGGTGGAAGTGGAGAGGGTTCCTCCTGAAAATAAAAAGGACATCTACTGGTCAGCTTCAAACATTTACAACATAAAAAGTTCTTCATTTAAGGTAGCTATACACGGGTCCAATCGACCCCGATCGCACGGTGGTCGGGTGCGCCCACCTGGTCAAATCCACCAGTATCCTCCCACCTGTTGGATCGCACGGTGAGCCGACATGTCAGTAAATTCCCGGCCGGTCCCTCATCTATTGAGGGAGAATCTGCCCGTCTATGGGCACCTTAAAGCTGGCCATACACCTTTAGATCTACCAACATCTATGTCAGTGGTGGGCAACTGAGTTGATATGGAGGGCCACAAGTGCGGCCCTCGGCCTCACTAA
>CM070034.1:161336282-161350591 GCA_036250615.1 Ptychadena robeensis
TCCCTCCCCCTCCCCTTCTCTGTCTCAGAGACATGAAAGTGTCATCACCTTAGTAATGTTCAACAGAATGGGCGGAAGTGGTTTCAGCCGCCAGTACTTAAGATGGTGCCTTAGGGAATGAGGAAGTGAAGATTGTAAGTACCTTTTTTTTCTCTGTGTAGCAGTTTTCACAGATGTATACTGCTGACAGGTGTGTAATATGTCCATGTCATGTATGTGGGGGTTTTTTTTTTGAGTTTACAATCGCTTTAACTGAGACATTGTAAACTTGTCTTTGGATGTCCACCCCAACCTTCCATTTTCTAGTTCTATGGGTCACATCCCACATATGGTTGGCGGTGGTTGGGGCGCTGTAGAAAGTGCCAAATAGGTGGCTTCCAACTGCCCATGTGAACTTTGGCAGTCAATCTATTTGTTGTCAGGCCCTTTCTAGCCTTTTGGGGGCCCTATGCATGGCTGAGTTGTTGCTATAGTTCGGCCCATGGTGGAAGGTGTCCACCAACAGCCACACATCTAGGGAGTGGAAGATGTCCACCAACAGCCACATATCTAGGGAGGGGAAGATGTCCACCAACAGCCACATATCTAGGGAGTAGAAGATGTCCACCAACAGCCACACAACTAATGAGTGGAAGATGTCCACCAACAGCCACACATCTAGGGAGTGGAAGATGTCCACCAACAGCCACACCACTAGGGAGTGGAAGATGTCCACCAACATCCACACATCTAGGGAGTGGAACATGTCCACCAACAGCCACACATCTGGGGAGTGGAACATGTCCACCAACAGCCACACATCTAGGGAGTGGAACATGTCCACCAACAGCCACACATCTAGGGAGTGGAACATGTCCACCAACAGCCACACATCTAGGGAGTGGAACATGTCCACCAACAGCCACACATCTAGGGAGTGGAACATGTCCACCAACAGCCACACCACTAGGGAGTGGAAGATGTTCACAAATGGCCACACGATTGGGGCCTTTTTGTTGTTGAGCCAGGGTAGGGGGATTTTGCTATAACTCGGCTGGCCGAGATGTTGTGCAGGGGGGTTGGTGATTTGCGATTTGATGCTATGGTTGGCCGGCTGAATTGTTGAGTGATCAGTAGCATGTGGGGTATTACAATGGGGAACATCGGGGGCTTCAGGGCACTATGCGCCCACATATTATGCATAGAGTAAGAAACGACCCTGCTTGTTGTAAACGTGTTTGTAACTGTGTTGTTGTCCTTCAGCTAATGTCTTCTTTTGTTGTCTCTAACCTGTAAAATTGAGCCCCGAGAAATGAGTTCGTTCTTTTCTGAACAAATTCCACTTTAGATTTTTATTTTCGTAAAAATAATTGATTGCGCGGCATCGCACTTTGTCACATTTCCATAACAAGACCGTCTCTGTCACGGAAGGTTCTGCTCGCATGCTGCGTCCATCGACTTACCCCAAGGGTTTCCCAGACCTACCGCTGATGTTAATGAGCGATGATTTGCCCCCTGATTGGTCCCCGAGGCTGAGTTGTGAACTCTTTCAGCTGACACTAGCAGCGGAGCCGTCACACGTCGACCTCGTATTCCATCGGCACATTTTTTTTTCTGCTGGCGTAAAGGGTTCTTTAACAAGGATCTGTAATAAATATGTTAAAGCTCAGAAGACCTAATCATGACACTGCTGAGGCAACGGCTTTGTCTAAAAGCTGCCGAGGAGGATTGTGCGGAATACAAAGCCAAGGCTTTCTTCAGATGAAAACGTTGCTGACACTTCAATAGGGTCTGCAGGTTCGCCGCAGAGGAACCGAGGAGGAATTTCAGGCGGACCCCAGAGCTCCTCCAGACATTTCTGACGATTCGTGAAAAGGATTGCGTAAGTTCAAAGGACCGGCCGCTGGTCACTAGGGCAGACTGGTCACAGGCACGTTTCAAAAGTTTACTCCATTTAACCCCCAAAGAAGTTTTATTTCAATCGAATTAGCTCATCTTAAACCAAAACCATATTGATCTATACAATATTGTCAAAAGGATTTAGAAAACACACTTTCCCACCTACAGTCGAGCCCATAATTATTCATACCCCGGGCAGATTTTTACTTTCATTCAACCGGCAAGTTTTATTTGGACGGGAAATTACATACCGTATTTTTCGGACTATGAGACGCACCCAGTTTTTAGGGCAGGAAAAGCAGAACAATACATTTTTATATAAGTTTTTACATCAGCTGGGTTAATGCAATTAATTAAATGAATGCAATATCAAATTCTCCCAGTAGATGTCACTAGCAGCTGTACCATCACAGCACATCACGTCACCTCTTAAGGCCCCCATACACGTGTCGGATTCCCACCGGATTCCGGCACGATCGATTCAGTTCCGTCTCCGCTATATACCAGGGGTCGCAAAACCCGGCCCAAGCCGCATTGGCCTTCTCATCCTCGGCGCGCTAACACCTCTGATAGGCTCCGGCAGCGGCAGCACACAAGTCCTCCCGGCGAGCAGCCTGACAGCGCCCTCCCATCTTCAGAAAAAGAGCGACCCACAGCCACTGAAAGACTCCGCCCGCGGCACACTACACAACCGGCGGGCCGAGTCTTTCAGTCTGCGGTCGCTCCTGAAGAAATGGGGAGCGCCGCCTGTCATGACTTGTGTGCTGCCGCTGGCGGCAAGCCTATCAAAGAGGCCAAGGACCGTGCAAGACGGCGCATGACGTATCGCGCCGCCGGCTGAATAAAAAAAATTCTGGGAGAACACTGCTAAATTAATCATGCCGACATTGGTCCCATAGGAACTGAAAGAACAGCTCTCCGATGCCATCCATAATAGAATTAAATTTTTAAGTTTATAATTCATTGCAGTCATACCTGCTGATCTACTGTGGTCCTACAAGACTTCATGATGGCTGAAAGGGTTTCAAGTTCCTGTCCAAGGACACAAACATGAAATGCATCGAGAAAAATCCCTCTTAGTTGTAACCACAACTTAAGGTGTCCCTATGAAAGATTGCCAGGAACATAACGGTTAGAAGAACTGTCCCAGGTCTGGAGCCTCCAGGGCACTCAGAAGTTCCTCAACTGTTTAAAGCTTAGAAACCATTACAAAATTAATGAGACTGTCACCACTGTACCCTCATCTCCATACAAAGGTGATGAGCTGCAGGAGGAGAAAAGGCTTAAAACATCAATGATGAACCGCTGTTAGCCTGCTGAACTACTGAACAATCAATCAAAGATGGCGGACCCAGAGCAGTCTCACAGCCTTTATGTCTAACACCATACAGGTCAACGGACTCCCTATCTGGCCATTGGTTAGTCAATGTGCCAATGCTCTAGGTCTACTTTCCATGTAGAACCCGCTCCAGATCTTCTAACCAGAGCTGAAGTAAACAACAATCTAAAAAACTGCTTTTGGGTCAAAACTGAGGTGTTGAGGCTGCAGCAAGTAAAGTTATCCTTTAAATAGAATTACATTTTTAAATGAGAAATATTGGCGAGATTGAGGTATGCTGGATATTATAATGCCCTTCCTTCCAATAGTTCCTGTCTTTATCTCATGGAATAGGCTTAGAAGAATAACTCACACGCTATGTTGTCTTGGTCTGCCTCGGGTCTAATGAACTCAAAGTCGATGTGGTCAGCAAAAAATCCGTGTGCGCTCTGTGGCGAGAAGAAGGCAGTGTTGGAATGTCAGCAGGGATAGAAGACACAGGGAGAAGCAGTGATTCATCAACATGACTACACCAAATTGGGCTTGGGTACCCCAGGAGAAGACTAGCAAATAGCAATGGTCACCAGCGCCTCCAGAATTACGTCTGAGTCTCTGTACTGATATACATCAGCTGTTTTCCATTGTGTTATTCTCACATGAAACACGTCACTACTTCACCATGCATGTATGTGACATATTCGTTATGAAAAGGAAAACCCGTCAATGTGAACAACATACATGCAAAAGATTGATAAGCATGATGAACACTATTCCCACCGCCAGACCACCACACCATTCCTAAGTGAAGTGTCATTGGGGATCAAACACATCCTGGAGTGTCTCCTTAACCCTATGTGTGGAAGTTATCTTCATGTACTGTGTGTCATATATTCAGGGGTGCACATAAGTGGTGATCTGGTACTTAAAAAAGAGCCAAAACCTCGCTCTGCGTACCGGAATTATGTTACACAGCTCATATGTGTACTAACAACTTGGAGGCGCTCCGTGTCTGGGCGGCCGCAGCTATCGGGTGCACCCAAGGTGTCTGGCTGTCAGCCATAGAGGGAAGAGATTGGGCAGACAATCGGCATCCCTCCCACATTCAATAACTGTTCAAACAACTTACTTTATCATATACACTACTGTATAAGTACATTTAGAATAGCAAAATCCTTTCCGTTTTATTGTTAAATGTGTGTTAAACTTTATACCTATGAAGGGTTGCAGTTAGGAGTGTGAAATTGGAATGTAAATAATAATCCCACAAATAAGAGTGGTCTCTAAGGGTGTGGAGATCTGGGGGTTGAAGAGGGCTTTGTTTTCATTGATGCGATGTTCGCGTTCCGCGCGTTTGACGCGCGGCCGCAAAGCCAACACCGCATCATTGAAAACTTCAATGAGTTTCCACTGTGCGGTTGTGCGCGGAGGATGCGGTTTAGGGTGCGTTTCTGAACGCTAGCTGCCAGCGTTTGAAACGCATCCGTTACCAACCGCATCCGCATCCCAAAAAAAAACGCGCCCATAGGGATGCATTGGATGCGTTTCAAAACACGCGAAAACGCGCAAGAACGCATGGCGTTTATAAACGCGCGGAATCGCATCAATGGAATTAAGGCCTGACACAGTAGGCATATGTATGGGTAAGATCTGACAAGAGAAAAGCCTGTTGAATGTTGACAGTTGGAATATGACTATGAAAGGTTGGAACATAGAACTGCTGGTAGTCTCAGGGGTTAGTTACTAAGCCAGAAAATCTCGGGGTTGCACTACTGGGTATGAGATCTCGTATGAAAGGACAGTTGAGGAAGACCACCCACATATGGGGTGAGTACCAAACACCATCTCCTATACTTATTGAGGAGCTCACTTGCTAGTGCACAAGGTGGAGGTAGGTCAACCTTCTACTCAAAAAGACCTCATCTAGGGGTGATCAAAATATGGCTCCTCAAGATTAATTTGATCATGTCTTTCTGTTTCCATAGAGGTTACAAGTACAACTGACCACATCGAGAGGCTTTCCCATATACACAGCAAACATTCCTAAATGGAGTATAGGATCTGTAGTGCAATGAGAAAGGCAATGAAGTGTTTTCCTGGACTGCACAAGTCACCTCCTGGTATGGGAGTTGTGCTGTCCCCCAGAGCGGGTATATAAGTGATAGATAGGAGAAGGCAAGGGTCTTTTGTTTCCTGTTCGGGACAAAGAAAAGTCCCTGTTGGAGAAAAGCCGAGTCTGCAGCTGTTCTACAACAACCTGGGTGAATTGAGGATATCCACTGTATGAAGATTAAAGCAGCCATACACGTGTCGGATTCCATGTCCAATCGATCATCATCCGATCGATTCGGCGATTCTGCCGGGAATCGCAGGTGTGATCAATCGACCAATTAAGAGATACCATCGCTGCATACCAACCTTGTCAACGGATCCGGGACGATCGTGTCGATTGTCCACCTCACAAATGGCAACTCCCCCTGATCCGAGCAGAATGCAGAGAAAAGACCAACATGTTGGTTTCTCCGTCGGATCCGATTATGAGCCCTGATCAATCGGACGTGATAAGATCGGACCAGGGGGTGCATGCGATAGGACAAGTGTTGGCGTGCACGCGCCCGAATCGACGTGAGGAATCCGTGGGAATACGACAGTGTATGGGGGGCCTTTAGCCTCTAGAACTACAGCACCGCTCACCCGAGGATCATTTTGCATATTTTCAACTTGTACCTGTCCACTGGGTTCAGAGGCAGCAAGAAGCTGTAAATATATTTTCCTTATGCTTAGTAAGAATCCCCTGTTTGAAGTTGACCAGTGTGTGTTGGACATTGACAGCGGCTTCAGCAGAAGCTTGATTGTTAAAAAACATTAATGGGGGAATGAGTTGTAAGGTTGAGGTTGCCACTGCAGGAGGATTGGCTGTAATTCAGAGTCAGTGAATGGTGGTTCCAGAATAGACTGTTTGTGTGTCTCCAAGTGGTCCGAGCATCTGGGCGCCCATTTGGCCACTTCACAAGGGATACAACAGCAAGGGGTCCCCATTCAATTGAAATGCAATTAAACAAAGCATTTACCACTGTTGGATCCCTGTTGAATCTACATTTGAAACTCATGTGGCAGCGTTCGATTCCCGAATCCTCCACGTATGGGTACCTTAAACTTCTTTCCCTAGGTTGTGTGCCTCGTGTCATGTTCTATTTGTATCAGAATCTACTGAAACATCATGAAATACTCTCTACGGCCATGCAACAAAACCAAAGACACCCCCAACTCAACCTATTGACCTCCATCGCCTATTTCAACCTTTTAGATCCGCAACACTGTGAAGTGTCACTTCGTATGTGGAATGGGGACATGCCAGGGTGGAGTTGTCACTTCTGTATGTGGAATGGGGACATGCCAGGGTGGAGTGTCACTTCCTGTATGTGGAAGGGGACATGCCAGGGTGGAGTGTCACTTCTGCACTCCGAATACCTGAACTAGCACTCTGCAATGTGACTTCTGGCATCAGGTAAGTGTAATGTCCCCTCCTTCCCCAGGCTTGTGCAACATGATTTGGAGGATGGAAGTTAGGAGGGCAGAGTAACACCATCGGTTAGGAGGATATTTTAGTATTCTCCTAACTTCCCTGACCCGATTCCAATCATGAATTTTTATTGTGCATATCGTCACTTCAAGAATATCTAGAATACATCGCTATATTTCGTAATAGAAAAATTTCTGGGGAAAGTACCATGCATTGCGTTCTCAAAATGTACAAGTGCCGATTGTCAATGAATGTGTGTCATGTGGTGATAACACTGCAGCTGCTATTTTACATTCTGCCACTAGGTGTCAAACATTATGTTCGCAATATAAGCATGCAAATTTTCGCAATGAAGGTTACAAGTTAATCCACCAGGATTCTCCTCTGCTTTCTCTCCACACCTTCCACACATCCCCAGCAATCATGATGATGCCCTGGGTGCTTTGTTAAAAGATGGTGACTCGGAAGAGATAGGTGGGGATACTCAGATTGCCATGGGCCGCTGGGGATAGGTAAGTATGCCCACCCAACACAGATTGAGTGAGGTTGCAGGGTAAATAAACTTACCCCAAGCGGGTCGGGGGTAATATTTAGGTAATTACCAGAATCACAATATATAAAGTCCAGCGAGCCCTGCTAGTGGATATTGGTACTAGCTCCAACATACCGAAGATGGTGTAATTTATATCTAATTTTTTCTGGTCATATATATCTTGCAGTATACTTATTTATGGTATGCTTTATACATACCCCTGTATGCTAAATAAATGTATGTTAACAAAGTTTTTTTTATGATCGTTCCTGCTCTGTTTTGTTGATTGACAACCTAAATCAATCCTATGTTCAATTCAGTGGGGAATTCGTGAGGTGAATTCAGTGGGGTGATTCAGTGGGGTGAATTCTGTGAGGTGAATTCAGTGGGGTGAATTCTGTGATGGTGAATTCAGTGAGGTGAATTCTGTGAGGTGAATCAGTGAGGTGAATTCTGTGAGGTGAATTCAGTGGAGGTGAATTCTGTGAGGTGAATTCTGTGAGGCGTGAATCTGTGAGGTGAATTATGGGGTGAATTCTGGGGTGAATTCAGTGGGGTGAATTCCGTTGAGGTGAATTCTGTGAGGTGAATTCGTGGGGAATTCAGTGGGGTGAATTCGTGAGGTGAATTCTGTGAGGTTGAATCAGGGGGTGAATTCTGTGAGGTGAATTCGTGGGGGAATTCAGTGGGTGAATTCTGTGAGGTGAATTTGTGAGGTGAATTCTGTGAGGTGAATTCTGTGAGGTGAAATTTTTTGTTGGCTCCTTACTGGCTCCTAAAGACTGTTTCTAAAATCATCACTGACAATATGTTGGGTAACTGAAAAATCCTATGAATATTGAAGAGTCAGGCATTTATTAATGACTGGAGGATCACCGAATCTAGAAATTTACTGCGAATATCAGGCGAAAAATATTGCCATATTTTGTGACTGCGAATATCGCCGGGGGTGATTCAGTGGGGTTGAATTCACTGTGAGGTGAATTCAGTTGGGGTGAATTCTGTGAGGTGAATTCAGTGAGGTGAATTCGTGAGGTGAATTCAGTGAGGTGAATTATGTGATGGTGAATTCAGTGAGGGGTGAATTCTGTGAGGTGAATTCGTGAGGTGAATTCTGTGAGGTGAATTCTGTGAGGTGATTCTGTGGGTGAATTCAGTGGGGTTGAATTCTGTAGGTGAATCAGTGGGGTGAATTCAGTGGGTGAATTCGTGTGAGTATTCTGTGAGGTGAATTCTGTGAGGTGATTCGGAGGTGAATTTTTTGTTCTGTCTGATTTTGGTTGATGCACAACCATAAATCATATCCGCTATATTCGATTCTGTGAAGTAAATTTTTTGTTCACATCTCTGGGCCCGAGTTGTTTTTACAGTTTATAGTTTTTTTTTATGGGCTCCTAAAGTGTTTCTAAAATCACACTGGCAATTGTTTGGGTACTGAAAATGCCTAGAATATTGAAGAGAGTCAGCATTTTTAATGAACGGAGATCACGAATTCTAGAATTACTGCGAAATCAGGCGAAAAATATATGCCATATTTGTGAATGCGAAATATCGCCTATGTTGTCATCACTATTCCAGACATCAATTGGAAGGTATAAGACAACAAATATATTACCTTAGTTCATCTGCATCGTAAAATCCACACGCACCCGGGGTACCATCCATGTCTGGAAAGGGTGGGCCAGGATGCTTGCGATCGTGTCTGCGATGAGGTGGAAGGAGGAGAGGGTTCCTCATGAAAATAAAGGACATTACTGGTCAGCTTCAAACATTTACAACATTAAAAGTTTCATCATTTAAAGGTAGCTATACACGGGTCCAATCGACCCCGATAGCACGGTGGTCGGGTGCGCCCCACCTGGTCAACATCCACCATATCCTCCCACCTGTTGGATCGCACGGTGAGCGATGTCAGTAAATTCCGGCCGGTCTCATCTATGAGGGAGAATCTGCCGTCTATGGGCACCTTAAAGGGCCATACACCTTTAGATCTACCAAATCTATGTCAGTGGTGGGCCACGAGGTTGATATGGAGGGCCACAAGTGGGCCCTCGGCCTCACTAAAGGGCCGCCAATAACAATCGATCAGACTCCACCCCTTCAAGATATATCGTTTCCCCGATCAACTTTGACAATTTTAATGATGTAGGAACGCCCAAGTTGATAAGGAAAGTTGGTTCAGCAGTGACCACTTTAAAGTTGAGTTGCTATGCCCTATGCATTAACAGTTAGGTGTGTAGGTTTTGAAGGGACGCATGTGTGAGGACCAAGGGGGGGCCGCCGAACAACTCCCAAAGGGCCGCATGCGGCCCCCGGGCCGCAGGTTTGGGACCTAGGAATATATGTGTGCTGGGTCCTCTGCGAGTGAACACAGGTAGACTTGATGGTTTAGAAAGTCCCTCATATTACATGGTTTTGGTAAACAAAAGGAGATCTAAAGGAAATCTGACAGAGAAAATCAAAGGAGTATGGGGACCTTAAGTAGCCACAACGGTGTCAATTTTGGTTCAATCGATGCCGATTAGATTGAGGAATTCAATTGTCTAATCGAAAAGCGATCTAATCGCATATCAACATACACCCCACATTGAGTTTGCGATTGGGTGAGATTTCGATATTAAAAAATATTACTAAAATCGTCGATATTGGTATGGAAACGATTGAACTTCAGCTTGAAGTGGTCTATGTTATTATAAAGAATCTAAATCGATCCAGGAGAAACACCACAACATCGACGATTATAAAACGATTTTGGCACAATCGACGATGATTTTCCAACAGTCCGATCAAAAATTCCATCAATTTTTCTGCCTTCATCGAACAATTATGTTGATCGTACCTGTGGGTATTTCTCGATTTTCATTCAATCGATGAAAAATTCATCTAATCGAGCATCGATTGAACAAAATCGAAAAACGTGTGTGGCTAGCTTTAGAGTAACTGGGGCCTGAGATAGAAACCTCTACCCATCATGGTCATGGTGGGCTACTGACCTCTATGTGTGCAATGAGAACAATAGCACTATGCACCATAACAAAGAGTTATTCTATACCTCAGTTTCAGCTGCCTGCGGTTGTAACACGCTCAATTTCAGATATATAATACTTCAAAAAAGCTGCCATCGCCCTCCTGAAGCCATAGAATAAGCTAACATAACCCTCATCCACCCCACCCCCACCTCCTTATCTATTGATCGGGACATGAAAACAGACATTATTCACTACAAAACGCCGCTATCTCCTGGATTAAACAGAGACATATTTACCCTCCCCCTCCCCTCCTTTTATTCTAGAGGATATGTGTCACCCCTGGCATACTCCTGAGAGTGAATCCTTTCATTTGATATCAAATGATATCCATTTAAAATCAATCCCATCTCGGGGAATTAGCGGACGGAAAGGACCGCTCACAAAAGAGCGACCCGCGAGCTGAAGTTAGGCGCCGCGAGGATACGTGACATTGTTGCCGCGTTGTTGTAGCTATCAGTTTTGTCAAGTTTCGTAAGCAATTATGTACTAATCAGCTAATACAATATTGTGTTATGGAAACCCGGGACAGGAGTGGTGATGTGTATATTCTGACGGAGAGCGACACGCGGCTCGCATTAATGGCAACAATGCTGATGTCGCTACAAGGCTCATCGCTAAGAGGAATGGTGGGATGTCTCCATGAACACGCACTAAATATTTCATATCGTCTTGAATACTAAACCAGAGAGACTGCGTAAGCAGGCATAGAGTCTGATTTTTCATGCAATGATGGTTCAAAAAAATCAATGCAGCATAAAGTGTGCGATCGAAATGACGAGAAATCGAAGAAAAATCGATCGGGCGGGACCGACATGTCTGAATCCTTTAGATTTCTCTGTCAGATCCTTTTAGATCTCCTTTTGTTTTTCCAAAACCATGTTAATATGAGGGACTTTCTACACCATCAAGTCTACCTGGTTCAATCACAGAGGACCCAGCACTACATAGTTGTTGGTAGATCTAAAGGATATCGACAGAGAAATTAAAGGTGTATGGGGACCCTTAGAGATGCGATCGTTTATTGATTCAACCCATGGAGCACAATCCCACTGCCATCATTGCCGATCGCATTTTTTGTGTAGCCCCAGGTGCCCAACCTGCGGCCTTTTGACATTCTTCGGCGGCCCCCTGTGGTCCTCCACTTGCGGCCCCCCAAACCTATGGTTTTAAAAAGGGCCTCCGCTCGAAAGGCGTCCCATTGTTCCTGTTGAGCCCCCCTCTGTTAAGCAGGATAGTGATCTCATCCCCCAACAGGAAGTGAGGTCTTCTGGAAAGCACATGGCCCTGAGAGATCAATCCTTGTAAACCTCTTTTAATGAGTTAAGGCCCCCAACCCAACGTGTCGGATTCCACGGACCGGCACGATCGATTCCGGGCGCGTGCACGCCAACGATTGTCCGGAATCGCGTGAAGCCCACATTGTCCAATCGATCAGGTCCGATCGTTCAGGGCCCAGAATCGGATCCGACAGAGAACCAACATGTTGGTCTTTTGATCCGATTCTGCACAGTCAGGGGAGTTGCCATTTGTGAGGTGGACAATCGGAACGGAATCGTCCCGGAATCCGTTAGACAAGGTGGTATGCTGCGATGGATACTCTAATTGGCCGATTGATCACACCTGCGATTCCCGGCAGAATCGCCGAATCGATCGGATGGGTGATCAACTGGCCATGGAATCCGAACGTGTATGGGAGCTTTAGTGAGATCATTGTTATGTGTTTTGTTTCATTTTATTCCATTTCATATTATTTAACCATTTACAGTCCTTACTTGTTTATATGTTGTGCGCCTCGTGTCCTGTTCTTATTGGCCCCCAAAACTGTTATTGCATAGGGCATAGGAACTCACCTGTCGGAGTGAGAAGAGAGGATAGACATATGTGAAAGCCAAATCAGCGACCCACATGGCGCCTGTGGAAGTCCCTCACCTCTCCTCCTCTAGTGTTGCGGGGGAATCAGCAGACGGTGAGTGCCTATGCTCCTACAATCCACCAATGAAAGAGGGGGTGATGTTTTATATTGCAGCACATAACCTGAGGAAAAGGGGCATGTAACCTTTGGATCAAAGATTAGTGCGCATAGTATCTTTAAAGGTTTGAATAAATATATGAGCACAATAAACCTTTGACGATGTATATGACTATTATATATCCAGCTCTGCCTGCTGTACATTCTTTCATTAAAAAATGCTTAACAAGTAGTATAGTTTGAAAATGTTATGTGCGGCCTTTAGTGATGCTGAGGACGCACTTGTGGCCCTCCATATCAATCAGTTGGCCACCACTGGTGTAGCCGATCTTTAGTTACTCACCGATCGATCGGTGAGAAAACGGTGAGAAATCGCGATTAATAGATCCCGAAAATTGGCACTTTTCGATGATGTGACTTATTGATGTCTGAAGTCTTCTTCTTGTCCAGATGAGCATTTGCAGAGGCCAAGCGAGCTTTTGTGCGCCTATCTGGAGAAGTGGCGTCCTCCTTGGTCTGCATCCGTGAAAACCAGCAGTGCGCAGTGTCTGTGGATTCTACCTTGAGACATACCACAGCAGAGCCCAGATGACCAGGATGCTTGGTGGTGATCCTTGGATTCTTTTCACCTCTCTCCACTATCCTCCTGGCCACAAGTGCACGTTTTCTTCCAACCATGTCATCACAGTGTGGACATCTTGTATTTTTTAATAATCCTTTGCACTGTAAGCGCTTGTGAACTGAAAAAACTTTAGATATGGCCTTGCAACCCTTTGCTGATTTTTGAGCAGCCACATTGCGTAGCCATAGGTCTCATGAGCTCCTTGGTTTTAGCCATGATGTCCACAACAAATGCAGGAGCTGCTGGTTTTCACCTCTCTCACTATCCTGCTGGCAGCACAGGAGTCACTTTTGGCTTGACCACATCTTGTATTATTTAAAATACTTGCACTGTAGCCACGGAACTTAAAAACATTTAGATATGGCCTTGCAGTCCTTTCTGACTGTGAGCAGCCGCAGGTCCTCATGAGTCCTTTGTCTTAGCCAGACTGCCACAAACCAACTGCAGAGAGCTGCTGTTTTTCAACCTGTTGAGTTAATTAAACAGCGTTCCCAAATAATAGGGTAATTAGAGCTTTAGAACAGCTTGGACTATTGGAATGATATAAGAACTTGGATTTTCCAGAGACTGTCATAGTTTGAGAAGGGTATGAATAATTTTGGACATGACACTTTTTTGCTCACATGTAAATTAAAAAGCCTGTACATCGTCTTATTATCTTTTGGGAGACGCCTATGTCATTTACCATCAAAAAAACAACATGCTGTTGAAATAAAAGTAACTTTAAGGGAAAAAACCTTATAAGACAGATATAAGATTCTTTGTACTAAAAGACGACTTTTCACCGGGTGGGGGGAGTGCCTGCATCTTCCGAAGCAAGACCCACCTTGGCTCCAACCCAGCTCTCCCGGCAAGGAGATTAGCCGAGGAGATGTCAAAGAGAGTGAGACACCCATGGCCGAATCTCATGTCTGAACTGTAAATTGCTTATGCCAAACAGAGCCATAGCCTGCTAGTATGACAATGAAGTGAGAGATAGATAAACTGTCACCTATCCCTCTTTGTGTCCGTGGGAACTGCAATCACTGCAGCTTCCACAGACACAGGCAACAGCAAGGTCAGGAGGCAGAGACTGGGCAGGCCCCCCCCCTCCTCCTGATCAGTTAAAGCTAGCCATAAGGCCCCCATACACGTGTTGGATTCATGGCCAGTCGATCACCCATCCGATCGATTCTGCGATTCTGCCGGAATCGCAGGTGTGATCAATTGGCCAATTAAGAGTATCCATCGCTGAATACCACCTTGTCCAACGGATCCGGGACGATTCCTGTTCCATTGTCCAACCTCACAAATGGCAATCCCCCTGATCTGTGCAGAAAGGATCAAAAAGACCAACATGTTGGTTCTCTGTCGGATCCGATTCTGGGCCCCTGAACGATCGGACCTGATCGACGGACAAGGTGGGATGCACGCGATTACGGCATGATCGTTTCGCGTGACG
>CM070034.1:161355281-161374381 GCA_036250615.1 Ptychadena robeensis
TCCACTATTGGTCAGCCAGGTCACATGACAAATACCTTAAATCCCAGGAAATGACACACTTGGTGTTTAAGTGGGTGGGTAGAAATAACAGAACCACCGCTGAACAGGGCGCCTAGATCTGCAACGGTAAGTAGGGAGGCAGCAGCGTATGGCAGCTGCCGTTACAAGGCCCCACTCTGAATTATCTCCACTCATGGCCATCAACCAACTTTGGCCCAATGAGCAAACAACCCCAACCTATACCCTAATAATCCTCTGGCAGTATCTACAAAGGAATAACGTACAATATAGGACAATGGGGGTCCTATGACTTCCTATACCTTGGTATTCCCAACCTCAGCCTTACCTGTGAAATAGGACAGACTTCACCAGGGTGACAACATCTCGACTGGCGTTGTATCCGGCGCACACGATGGCGACATGGATTGTCTGCAAAGAAATAAAAGAAACGTTAATATAGAGGAAGAACAATGTCTGCAAACTCTCTGCGGAGACAAGGTCATGGAAACACGTAAATTTATTATTGATTTGTCTCATTGGTCTAAAACCAACAAATAGCTCATTTCTATTGGCCAATCGATATGATGGACTTTTATTGACCGTCAGGATGGTATGGAAAGATCTACTGGTAAGACAAGCTTTGCATACAGCCAGGGTGGGATAGGTGAAAATATTTCTTTGGGGTCTCATGTGCCTGTATGGGTTCCTCCAGTCAGCCTCTTGATTTGCCGGGACTATGTTACACAGCACAGTGCCCTGAAAGACAGGCAAGGAGCCCATCATGGCAGGAGAGACACACATAGTCAGGGGCAGTACATATTTAAATTATTGCTGCATCACTCATCTGTGGAGTCTGGCTGTCAGCCGTAGAGGGGTGAGATCTGCAGCGCCCCCTCTGCCCCCGATGTGTTAGGCTATGTCTCCACAGCATTTTTTTTATCCGTCATGACCGCCGTCCTTGGTGGGGGTGCCGACGGATCACATACACTGTACCTGCCCAGCAGAAGCTGGGTTCAGTTATCGTTGATGCAGGGGTTATCGTACTGCACTATGTTAATCCCTGCATCAGCGAATCAGCTCTGCGAGAACAGAGCATCTGCCGAGCAGGTAATGTGTATGTGATCCGTCGGGAACTCCGCCAAGCACTGTACTTAACGTAGGGGTCCCGACAGATCAGACAACGCTGTGGAAACATTCTCTAAGAAAGATGCCGGTGATGTCATCTTTATGGACGGCAAGTGTTCACTGTGGACATCTTGTGGCTGAAGTTGATATTGCATGGGATTTTTTTCCCTCAATTGAGATTAATGCTTGAACACTTTAAATAATTGAAAAAATATTTTTTTCTTGTTTTTCTGCTCTAAAAACTGTCTGCGTCTTATGGTCAGGTGTATCTTATAGTCCAAAAAATAAGGTAAAACCCTTCTCCTCCTTTGCATGGCAAAGCTGTGTTTCAAGATTGCCTACATTTCTCTTCTATAGATACAGTGTGGCCGCTCCATGGCCGAATATGTGTTGCTGGCTGGGTCATTGTAACATAATAAATGAAAGAAAACAAATGCAGACGCCACATCTAAGCACTGGTAAGCTGCAAAACTTAGATTTTTGTTCTTGGGTTTAGACGCACTATATGTCCATTGCCAGGGCACAGGTTCTCTTTACAGAGTAGTTTACAGTGGCTTCGGCTTGTATATGCGAGTCTGACGAGCACTGTGTACGGAAAGCATTTACGATGCACTTACAAAGCTTTCAACAAGCTTCCAGCTGCTTTTTTTTTGAAGCCCTTTAGCTCCCGTCCGACAGCGCTGAATGCAGATCTAAATAGGCATGCTGACTGCAGCTAGAGCAAGACGCTGGCCGGCTTTCATTAGGCTTCAGCATCGATGGCGGACGAGAGTCACGGCACAGAAGGATCCTACAACAAATTAACTTCATCGGCTAAATTTAACTCCTGATAGAGCTGAGCGCAGGTAGAGTCATGCGGACAGCAAGCTCGACTCACAGTGGGCAATAGAACCGGGTATTACCTGGAAATTAGAAGGATACAAGCATTCGCGGCAATGCCGAATTCATTGGCCAATTTGTTTTTCCAGGAGGCAACCACCCATGGCAAGACAAATGTAGGCTACTTCCCAACGTCTTTAGCCATCCCCTTAGCCAATGTCATGAGTTTGGCCAGAGAGGGTTGGTAGCGGAGCTTGTTCGAAGTTCTTTTTAGGATAACTTTAGTTAAGTCATCAGCTTGTCCTCCTAATGCTAGCCATACACAGCCCGATAAATAGCCCGATCAACCAAGCTCAATCAAATTTTCTTGTTAATCGGGTATAAATCGGGTTTTGCCCACATGGTCCGACAGAGCTTTCCCGATAAAAATTTACCGAAAAATCGGGCATCACATGTTAGGACATGTTGGAAAATTTTAATCGGTCCGGTTACATCGGTCTATTTTTCTTGTAGCGCCCGACTAAATGAACACCGATCATCCCCGATATTACAAATTATCGTATGTAAACTTCCGGCCTGGACGACAAAAATGACGATAAACTCCGACTATGATGTACGATCAAAACTGTTACATTGTTCGAAAATCATTTTTTCTATGTGGGGTTTTTTTGTTAGATCGTCCGAGAAAACGCAGATTCCTTTATCGGCAAACTTCCATCGGGCTTGGTTGATCGGGCTATTTATCGGGCTGTGTATGGCTAGCATAAGTCTATTAACAATCTAGACCCCCTACCTTGAATTTTGGCATACAGCTATGTGGTCACTGTAGGCCTCAATCCACACTGCCAGTCATATTCAATAGGAATGTCATCAAGTGTTCTCAAAGCAGACAGAGAGTAGTTTAGTAAAGGGGCTTCTAATGCCCAATGGTGCTACTGGAACCCCACTGCTCTACCCTGTGCCATCGAAAGGAAATCAAACCATCTGGATGGAACACCACCTAGGGAATCCGATTTGTGGTCGGTTTGGACATGAGCCGATCTCTAAAATGTCAGATTCCACAAAATCCATAGATCAGAAAGGCTGCTGCATAGGGAGATATGGGTCCACCAACGTACTCCGATTGCCAAGCAATCGACCAAGATGTTGGTTAAATGTTGGTGCTGATTTTTAGTCGATTCCATTTGGTCGATCGATCAGGGTGGGCAGAACTCGATTAATCGTTGTGAACACGTGCGGGTATCCATCGGTCAAAAATCTAGTGAAAAATTGACCCGTGTATGGGAGCATTTAGATTGGGTCTACAATTTGCAGTCCCAGCAAGCATGGGTGTCTGCCCGCGGTTTGGGCACTGTTTGCATCAGGCAAGGTTTGTGCATGTCACATAACACGTTACGTCGTTTCGGGTGCAAGACCACTGACGAGGGTCATAAGGCACCAGTATAGACTGGTACGTCATTTTCCGTAGGGGAATACAGGGGGGGGGGGGGCGTCTGCAGCGTAGACCCAGCCTGAACGCCAACGGATCCCTACAGCACATGTGTAGACAAATCCATTCAATTTCAACAGCCCTGCGTTTGACGTGCGGCAAACACAGACGTTTTAGCACAGTGGGGTCGAGCCCATACACGTCCACACAAATCACAAACAGAATTACATTTAAGTTTCAGATAATTCCATTTCTCTAAACGACGGTGTGAACCCCCTTCCAGAGCCCCAGCTGTAGCTAATCAGGCATGGAAATAGACAAAATAAATAAATAAAAGAAAGACTTTTTTGTGCCAGAGATCGCCCGAAGGTTCACAATCTCGGCGTGACGAAAGACGTCTGTTTTCCTGGGACGCTCGTATCTAATCTGACCGGTGTAATTACGTTTGGAAGGCCGGCGTCTCCTTCATGGCCTTCGCAGGATGCGAGTATTAACGGATTCGGCCTGACGATGGACTACAATTACTTCATTGATCAAGGGGTTTGTTTTGATTTACTGTTTTGGGGGTTTCTTGTTGTCATGGAAACTTGCTGTACTGGACTAAAGGGAGAGTATTGAGGTTAAGGAGGGCTGACCTCTTGGTATCTATGTTGGTCATATCTGAGGTATAGTGCTGTAGACCATGAACATTTTGTTGTATAGGTAGCCTATAGGCGTCCATCCATGGCTTTAACAGATTAGACCACAATTGAGCAACATGCCCGATCACCACGCTCGATTGTGCTCTAATCTATAAACAAATCTACCCCTGGATGCCATTCTTGGAGTGAGATCAACCGCTCCCGCACAAACACAGGTCTGTCGAGCAGGTAACGCACATGTCCGGATTGACCGGGAAGTGCTTCGCCTTGATTCCCATCCAATCAACGTCTGTTGAGCACCGGACGAATGTGGACCTTAAGTCGCCAGTGCGCTCCCGCAGCAGCGGGATAAACGACCCCCAGTAGTCGTCTGCACAACAGTGCAGGCGATTACAGGGCGTCAAATTAAGGACCCCGTAGAGGCGTCCGCCCGTCGCCCACGCTAAATGAACGTTTACCTGGCAGTAAAAAACCGCCAGTGTAAACTTAGCCTTACTGTTCCAGATTTGTCCTGGCATCCATCATGTGCACCCAGGTGTCCTGCGTTCCCTAACCATACATTACCCCTTTAGATTTAGTTGAACCTAAATCTAGTTTGTAACCTCAAACAAGAGTCAATGTTTCCATGTTCCACTACGTGGGTACGGTCTAAGTCTGTCATTTATTTTTTCACTGCCTACATTGGGGGTAACCCAATTTTATCTTGAATACGCCACGGAAAATGAGGGGTGTTCGTCTCTTTCAAGTCTGCACCTTGCAAATGAACCCTGGTCTCAAATTAAACCTACACTCATCACTGCTATGGTTGACCTCTTCTCTTCCACTTTCCACATATCCAATAACAGTGGTTCTCAACCTTTTTAGATCCGCGACCACGGAAGTGACATCACAAAATGACACTTCCTGTGTATATGGACCCCGGAGGTGCAGGTGATTGTCACTTCCATGTTCCGATACTCCTATTGACATCTATTCCAGCACATACTGTACAGGTAAGTGTAATGTCCCCTCCCTTATATTTTCCAACCCTGCTTGCGTAAATGATGTGCAGGGTGGCAAGTAAAGCCCCCCATACATGTTTAGATTGAGACCCGATGTTTTGGCCGATCGACCGTCCGTTGTGATCATCATTGGCTTATAAAACAGGTCACAATTGGCCAGGCACCCTTTGTGTGCCAGCGCTGTCCGTCGGGTCCCCCTAGCTACTCGGCCATCAGTCACCGACAGCTAGGGATACCCGTCAGACAGCATCTAGGGACCCGGCTGTGAAAACTGCAGTCTGTGACATCACAAACTGTCAGTCAGCTGAAGGAGTCAGTCTAGCACGAAGGAAGAGGGAGGAGCTGTTAAACCCCCCCCCCCCCCCCCCCCCCCCCCCCCCCCCCCCCCATCTTCCCCCGTCTGAGGGAAAAAGCAGGCAGACTGTGTTCTCATACCCGTACTTTAGACGTGGACACCTGTCCCGTCTAAAGTTTTAGACCGACCTAAGAATTACGGACATGTCCGTAATGGCTTAGATCAATTTGGGGGCCGATTTAGGTTCTTTGAGTTTTAGTTTGGAACCCGATTTTCCGACCCACCGCCGTCAGGTGTACTATTAACCTTGGATTTCTGTGACTTTCAGTGATGGTGGTCATCACCAAACTCTGGGGCAAAAACATGACCGACGGGGCTTATTCTTCCCTAACCAAGCCAAAAATAAATGACCTTCAGTCCATATAGTCCTATAGTGCATATGTGCTAATGAATGTGTGCTTACAACTCTTTTAAGGAATGGTTACCTCCAATGATATTTTCCTACCCTTACAACTGTGCATGTGCAGATAGCCCTATTTTGGTACCTTTGTTAAACCCTTTGTGGGGGAACAGTTGGCCCTGATTGGGAAGAATTAATTAATTTTATATTATTTTTTTTATTTTTATTTATTTACTCCATTTACTGTAACCAACCTTTGGAAACCAGATTCCACCTGGGACCAGGAGAGCCCCCGTAGCTGGGACATTATTCCCTCCAGAACATCAATGGTATGTTTCCCTGTTTTTAGCTTTCTCAGCTAGACCAGGATCTGTTTGGGTTACTGGAACCCACGACAGCACTGAGTGATCAATAAGTGGACTCCCAGCCGGGGACAGCCCATACATGTTTTAATATATTTTTCAAAATTTATGGGGATAGTGTCCACGCCACTTTATATACCCCTGTTGAATTCTGCCATCTTCTGTTTGTAAATTAATCTTACAGGTTTCGGTTCAAGAGAATAGTTTTTATATGCTGGCCACACATAAAGATAACGGGGGTTTAAGAGGTTCTATCCCTTGCCACAAAACAAGTAACTTTGCCAGACAACTTCAAATTGTATTTTTTTCCTTCCCCGTCCTTATACACTTACAGGTTTTGGTGTCAAGGTTAGGGGTTAAGGTTAGGGGTTCTCAGGGTCACGCATAGGGGATTGGGGAGGTTAGATTAATTTTAACCCCTAAACTTGACCCCCAACCCCTAAAGCTCACCCCTAAATTCAAGCACCCTAATCCTAACCTTAACTCCCCAAAACCCATAAACTTGACACCCAAATCTGTAAGATTAACCCTGTAATTCTGACAAATTAGGGCTATCTGCGCATGCGCAGTTGTAAGGGCAGGAAAATATAATGGGGAAGGAAAATATCTCCGACGGCTTGTAGAAGACTCATTACAGTGTGGTGACGTCACCATGCTGTAAGGAGTCGGCAACAGCAGTGTTTTTCAACCACTGTTCCGCGGCACACTGTTGCCTGGTGTGCCGTGGGTTTTTGACCCCCACCCTCGGCCCTCCTATCTAGTTTCCTCTTATAGTATAAAGCTAGCCATACACGTGTCGGATTCCATGGCCAATTGATCACTCACCCGATCGATTCCGGCGATTCTGCCGGGAATCGCAGGTGTGATCAATCGGCCAATTAAGAGTATCCATCGCTGGATACCACCTTGTCCAACGGATTCCGGGACGATCCCGTGTCCGATTGTCCACCTCACAAATGGCAATTCCCCCTGATCTGGGCAGAATCAATCTGATGGAACCAACATGTTGGTTCTCTGTCGGATCCGATTCTGGGCCCCTGAACGATCCGACCTGATCGATTGGACAAGGTGGGCTGCATGCGATTCCGGCACGATCGTTTGGCGTGCACGCGCCCGGAATCGATCGTGCCGGAATCCGGTGGGAATCCGACACGTGTATGGGGCCTTTAAGTCTTATACTATAAGAGGCAGCTAGATAGGAGGGCTAAGCTCCACCAACACAGGGATTCCTGGCAGATTGTGGTCAACTTGGAGGGGGAGGAGATTCCCCATCTACAGTAACTGACTACAACAGGATCAGCCACAAAAAGAACCAGCAGGATGGATCACCATGCGATCCGACCTGCCGGCTTTTTGGGTCAACACTGCAAGGTGGGCACCCCTGTCGTTTTGGGCGACCGACCACCATGCGCTTGGCGTGAGTGCGCACGCTGGCCAAACTACTGCCGGGAATTGGCACGTCTATGGCCGGCTTAACTGTTGCCTATATTATCCTACCTGCCGGTGAAATGTATAGGGAGGGGAGGAAACAGACACACAATTGGTGAGCTCCATTCATCAGGCTCTACCCAGAACTCTGTAATTTTGTACTTTCTCTGCGAGGAAAGCGCAGCCACCTCTGGAAGGAAGTCTTCTATGTCGGTGAAAGTCATTCTTTATCAGCGTTAATTGAGGCGAGGTGGAGACATTGCGCAGCTGTTTGGAAGCCCACTGGAGAGCGTTTTGTTCATACTATTTTAATTGAGGTATAATACAATTATGGCGCTAAGCCGTTATTACTGGGAAAATTGCATTCTGGAAGAGGAGGAGATGCGTTTTGCCTCCACCATAATGGGCTAAGCTAAAAGAAAATGAGAATCACGCCATTTACATAACGATTATGGGAGAAAATAAAAGGGGAAAAAAAAGGGAAAAGCTGGAGGTATTATAAATGTAAGAGGTTGCTGAGGTTGTGCACGACTTCGAAATGTGAGATACAATTAACCTCCTGCTTACAGGAAACAGGTTTGCTGAAAAAAGGTTTCTATATTAAATACACTTCATATAAAACTCTTTTGGGAGATTTCTAGGCATGGCATGAGATGTGTTATCACACTCTCCATGGCTGTCCATCACTGACCACGTTCATTACTTGACATGGACTTGACGTCAAAGGCACAGAATGTAGTGATTTGGTGATCTTTGGTCAACTGAAAATTCTTCAGAATACGGTCACTCCAAACTTTTGCTATGCCATGGATAATTATTGTCACGGAACGGCAGGTGTGGACTCACTGTGCCAGGGGTCCTACCTCCTCCAAGGGCGTTGCCTGAGTGAACCCACTTGTTCTTCAAAATATCCCTGATGGAGGGGATAAACTTTCCCAAGGGGAACACCAGGTTGCTACCTCTTGAGGCAGGGTAGGAACACAAGGCAGCTGGTCCAGGGGACAGCAGGGAAAGCATGAGAGACACAGGCGTCGTCAGCCAGACAGTGGAAAAGGGCAGGCAGCACAGGTACAGGTCAGGTAGAAGGAGAGTCCAGCAGACAGGTAAGGGTTAATAGGAAGCAGAGTCTCAGAATACAGGCGGGAATCTATAGCACAGGAACACCAATGGAAGTCAGAACACAGAGACCTTAATACTAAGGCAAGGCTGGAAGGGCAGAGTCCTTGATATAGGTGCAGGAGAATCACTATTGGTCAGCCAGGTCACATGACCAATACCTTAAATCCCAGGAAATGACACGGGCTGGTCTATAAGTAAGTGCTTTAGAGCAAAGAGCATGTAGTGACCATAGCTGGGAGGAAACTTAAGAGCAGATCCCAGCACAACAACAATCACCGCTGAACAGGGCGCCCAGAACTACAATGGTAGGACTCTTCATCCTACCTCCTATATGATCAACAATATGTTAAAATTGTTAGGTTATGGCAGAGTTGTCCAGTTTTTGTCCAAAATTACACAATGGACCAAAATTTAAAGCTTGGACAAAGTCAGGGGCCGACCTTGGCAGTTAGGTATGTTGCCATGTGTAGATACGTGTCCATTGATTAGGCTATGAAACAAGCGCTTTAAAAAAACACGTGCGAAAGGATCAGACACATTTTTGATGTGTTTGTTGTTCCAAAGGACTCAATGGTCCTTTTTCAACTGCGTTAAAAAAGTGATATTTGATTTGGTTAAAAATGCATAAAAACTGTGACCACGCAGTGTGTGTAGTCTATGTGGGCCCTCATCCAGGTGTAAATATTGTGTGTAGTCCATGTTTACCCCCAAGTGCACACAAGGTATACACATGCACACTATACTGGTCTGATGACCCCCTGGCTGTGTCGCTCTCTCTCTACCACTTTGCCTACCCCCAGACCCACCCTGGTACCCCTAGCTCTATAAAAACATGACTTGATGAGTATGGTGTGGAGATGGCCTAGACATAGGCCAGATCTTAACCCTACTTAACACCACTATTGAAGGCCAATTAAGAACCAGGTCTATCAAACATCAGTTTCTAGGCTCTCAAATGTTCCTCTTCATCCTCTAAATGTTGTGGAAAGCCATTCTAAAGGCTGTTATAGGCACAATAAGGGAACAACTCCATATAAATGTCCATCGTTTTAGAACTCCATGCTCAGCAATCTCATATGTGTGATGTCCTATGTCTACAAACGCCTGGTGTTTTGTCAAGTAGCAGTCATGAAAGTGGACTTGTTTACCAATGTTGTGAATGTTTTTTAGGCAATCCAAGTGTAAGAAAATGAATATTATGGAAAATAATAATCACGCCTAATTAGGATATGAATATTAATTCAATAATAAAATTCCTTATGTAGGGTCGGAAGGCGGCCGCCAGAAAAAGTTGCACAGAACAATTGAGTAAAAAACATATATTGTGAACAGTATTACAGAATGCTGCAACAATATATACATAAAACATAAAATAGTACATGGAAATATTACAACTGGGCAAACTATGAATCAGATATTAACACAATGTATACCTGACTGGCTGTTGGATGCTTTCATCTGGCTGGGCCTCTGCTGTATGGACTCCCAGGCTCTCTCTCTCTGGTTGGCCTTGCTGATCTCAGGCTGTTCTCTCTCTATTTGGCCTACCCTCTTTTATACCCAAAATCCCTTTGAAGTTCATATATCTATCATCTAAAGATTCTACTAGCATAAATATGTGAAATGGAGATTCCCAGATTCTCGCCCAAAACTTCAAAAGTGGTTTCCTGCTTTCCTGGATCATAAACAATGTGTTGTAAACTTTCCATGCATACTAAAGAGGGGACCTTCTTTTGTTTTAATGACAGCTAATAAGATAAAGTTCCTCCACCCAGCTTTTCTCAGGTATATGCTTAATACATCAAAGACATGACAGCTGGTCAAGACTGACCAGTTTTACAACAATTAACTAACCAGTTTTAAAACAATCTACTACAATATCCACAGATTTGATATTTCCGACAAACATATACATTAATAATATTTTTCTGCCCATACCATTCCTTGTGTCATACACATTTCAGTTTGAAGTTAAAGCATGAGATGAAATCTAAGATGATCCACAGGATAATCTACAAGAAAGTTGACCTGACTCAATGCAAAAGATGATGACCTCCCCAGATGGGTTAAGGTGGGATGGTGACAAATACGCCTAGAAGCGCACATAGAGAACGAGAATGTAAGTCAAGTATAGAAGACCACCTTACATTATGAGAAGTCCTTACCTTTCCTCTCCATGTATACAGCATCTATGTATACCTCTGTTTGTAAAGAAACCCAACTCTTATTAAAGATCCAGTTGGTCTTTCATAATGCCAAGGCACCTTGAAATGAGTACATTCTACACTAAGCCTTGCACTACCAAGTTCAGGACTGAAGAAATTGCTCAACACTACAAACAAGTCTGGTTAAAGATAAATATGACTAACTACTACTAGGTGTACCATGATCTAGATGAACCTTCATAGACATTTTGGCCATATCAGTTTCTGTGAAGGTTCTCTTAGCTCCAACCGTAAAGCCTTCATCTCCCCTCAATGGCAAGAAACACGTTGAACTTGTTGAGTATCTGTGAAGGTTCTCTTGGCTCCACCAGGGAAACCTTCCTCTCCCTTTAATGGCAAGAAACATATTGTTGAGTATCTGTGCAGGTTCTCTTAGCTCCATCCATGAAGCCCTTCTCTCGTCTAACTGGTAAAAAAACATGTTGAGTATCTGTCAAGGTTCTCTTTGCTTCACCTTTGAAACTTCCTCTCCCCTTAATGGCAAGAAACACATTGATGAGTATCTGTGATGTTTCTATTGGATCCCCCTGTGCAGCCTTCCTCTCCCCTAAATGGCAAGAAACACATTGTTGACTATCTGTGATGGTTCTCTTGGCTCTACCCGTGAAGCCTTCCTCTCCACTCAATGGCAAGTAACACATTGTTGAGTATCTGTGAAGGTTTTCTTGGCTCCACCTGTGAAGCCTTCCTCCCCTCAATGGCTAGAAACACATTGTTGAGTAACTATGACGGTTTTCTTGGCTCCACCTGTTAAGCCTTCCTCTTCCATTAATGGCAAGAAACACATTGTTGAGTAACTATGAAGGTTTTCTTGGCTCCACCTGTTAAGCCTTCCTCTCCACTCAATGGCAAGTAACACATTGCTGAGTATCTGTGAAGGTTCTCTTGGCTCCACCTGTAAAGCTTTCCTCTCCACTCAATGGCAAGTAACATTTTGTTGAGTATCTGTGAAGGTTCTCTTGGCTCTACCTGTACAGCCCTCCACTCAATGGCAAGAAACACATTGTTGAGTCCTCTTAAACTGGCAGTCAACACAGCACATATTTAACAGGTACATCTATAAAAGAAAATACATAGCGGCGCCTAGGGCATTATAAATAAACATTCCATAATTGCTCTTTTTCATTCCTTCCCCTTTATAACCCGCTTAAAGGTCATCCTAACATCTCACCGGCAGGTACAGAATGAGCACTTCTGTGACTCATCATTTAAATAAAGGTAGGAATAGGCATTCTATATATAATTCCTCGGGATACTCTGATAAAACAGACGGCAGAGATTGGCCACCGTGTGATGGGATCACAGAACAGGCGCATTGTTGTTTTCTTCCGCAACGATTTCCCAGAATAAACAAAACTTAAAATGCCAACTTGACTTCATCCGGAACGTCCGTGGTGCCGGGCCACTCTAGGAAAGGAGCCTAATTTTCTGCAGATTTTGGAGGAGGGTTCTGATGTCCCAGTTCTTGCATCTGAACAATACAGTAGAGTTATGTCGGGTCTTGTTCTGCAAATATCTATACATCAATACAAAGCTGAATGTTGAAGGATGCAGCTGCCGAGGAAGGTTCTGCCAAGCCGGAGAGAAGCCATACTGCTCCAGGGGTAAAAGCTCATATAACAGATGTAAACCTTAACTGGATGACATTCAGCTTGCAATGGTTTGTGAATTTTATAAAATAGCGTATTTTTTGGGCTATTAAATGCACTTTTTACCATTAAAATTATTTTACTTATGGTCCAAATATGTAAAAAAATATATAATTATCAAATTTTCCTAATCACCCTGGGAGCAATAGCTCTGCCATGATGATGATGGAAGTGGCTTCACTTCTCCATGATCTAAGATGCTGGCATCAGAAATGGATGTGAGGAAGGTAAGTATGGTTTTTTTCTTGGTGCAGCAGTTTTCCAGCATCTGAACTGCTGAGAGGTGAGTATTGTGTCTGTTTCACGTAGGTGTTTTTTTATTAACATTTTGTGTTTAAAACTGCTTTAATGTTCAGAATACAATTTTACAAATGAGAGATTTACCGTATTTTTCGGCATATAAGACACACTTTTTCACCCCCAAAATTGGGGGCAAAAAGTGCCTGCGTCTTATACACCGAATTCGTGACCCCGCGGCCACTAGGCCGCCGGTGGTCGCACCTTGGCTTTCCGCCAGCTCTCCCAGCATGGAGGAGCTGTCAGTTCAGATGGGAGAGCCGATGTCCGGCTCTCCCATCTGAATTGTGTAATTGTCTATGCCACCCTGAACTGGCAGGGGCAATGAAGACAGAGCTAGATGAACTGGCATCTACAGCTCTCCTGTCTGTGGGAACAGCAATCAGCTGCCCCACGGACACAGAATCAGTGACATCGGGAGAGGAGAGAGAGAGCAGAACACAGCCCAGCTCTCCTCTCCCTCCTCCTCAGATCAGTGTAAAGTATGACAAGTGTTCAGCTGAGAGTGTACTGCTGCTAGTGACACCTGCTGGCTGAATTGGATATTGCATCCATTGCATTATCCCAATTGATGTGAAAACGTATTAAATCTTTTTTTACAGGTTTTTCTGCCCTAAAAACTGGGTGCGTCTTATGTGCGTCTTGTAAGGCAAGAAATACGGTATGTCCTGATGACAGTGACCTTATGGGCAAACAAGAAAATTAAATTTCCCTATCAGCAATGATATCCTGACTTGAACTCTCTAAAATAAAAAAAAATAGCTTCAGATTTGCTTTAACATCCACAATTCGCAATTCAGTTATAAATCCCCCAACCATGCCTGCATGCTGTATGGCTGCCTCTGTCTAACTGACTATTTCATACAGACCCAGTGCAGAGAGGGGCTACATTGGACGTGTGTCTCTCCTCTGAATCAGCTGTGTCTGTATAGTCTGATATTTATCTATATATGCCCATTGAAAACATAGAAGTGAACCAGATCGCAGCAAAGAATGAACCATCTGCTGCTTCCAGATGGTAAATATGAAAAATTCAGAGGCCACATTTTCTGTTCTTCGCTACAAAGAAATTGAACAATACTGACTTTAGCTCAGTTCAGTGGAGAACATAAAGGATAAGATCAGGTTTATCACAAACGCATCCCAAACCTAGCTGGGCTCTGGTTAGTACAAGAAATTGTGATTTAGTGGGAACCAATGGAAAGAGGACATAGTGTGTGTATGGGGACACTTCAGGTTTGTTAATGAACCCGCCCCAGACCCCATTCCCACTCCGTTAGACATACACAGCCCAGCCAGTCCCTCTGGGAAGGTCCTTACTTACCTTCTTTAGTGGTTGGCCATCTGCGCTGGGACACTTACCTCCCTTAGACATGAACGGGAGGTCGCTACGGTAGTCTGGTATGTTCTGTTCAAGTCTAAAGATTTATAATTGCACAGCTACAGGGGGCCAGAATGTCCATTTTACCAAATGGCCTGAGGAGTTCTTTGGGTATAACCAGAAACATTGGGTGGCATTTGAGAATACATTGGCTACACAAGCTACCTTATTTCTTCTTCCCAGCACTAGAAAGCTGGGTGCAGGTTTAGGGGGTTTTTAACTCCCCCTAATGCCCTTCATCAATAACCCCCTGTTTCCTCCAAGAAAGTGAGGTCCATGTGGTAGACCAATGTGATGTTCATTGGTTTGTGGTAGACCAATGTGAGCTTCATTGGTCTGGGTCTGTGATAGACCAATAAATGGTCTACAATAAGTCTGTGGCAGACCAATGTGAGGTTAATTGGTCCGTGATAGACCAATCTGAGGTTCATTGGTCTGTGGTAGACCAATCTGAGGTTCATTGGTCTGTGGTAAACCAATGTGAGGTTCATTGGTCTATGGTGGACCAATAGATGGTTTACAAATAGTATGTGGTAGACCAATAAATATGTCTCCATGTCACAGAAGTCAGCTCGTTAATCTCATCAATGCCCATTCAACAAAAATGGCAATCATATCCAACAGACTTCTTGTGATGGTTATATCATTCACTATTGTTCCCTTTAAGGCAAACCTAACTGAAAAACGCTTCTAACCTCATAGACAATAAATAGTCTACAAAAAGTCTGTGGTAGACCATTGTAAGGTTCATTGGTCCGTGGTTCATTGGTCTATGGTGGACCAATAAATGGTCTACAAAACGTCTGTGGTAGACCAATAAATGGTCTACAAATAGTATGTGGTAAGACCAACAAACAAGTCTCCATGTCACATCAATGCCCATTCAACAAAAATGTCAATCATATCCCACCAGACTTCTTGTGATGGTTACGTATGCACTATGGTACCCTTCAAGGCAAATCCAAATAAGAAACTTTTCTAACCTCATAGACTTTCCTTCATCATCCATGTACTGACCCTTGACTTTGTTTTACCCAACTTCTCTTCTGCTTGCTCTATTGATTACCTGACTCATCAGCTACTGACCTTGGCTTGTCCCTGAAGACTCTTCTGCTTGCTACCACTGTGCACTCATCCTGCCTGCACCTGTGTTTGCTGTTTCAGCTACTGAAATCTGAGCCTGACCCTTGATCGTTACACCAAGGGCAAGATCCTAGCACTGGCTTGCACCTCTTCTTATCCGAAACTAATTTTAGGCTGTTAACAAGATGGCGGAGAGACCCATTGTTGATTGTAAAGTGGAAGCAGAGGACTCTACAGAGAGAAATTAGATCAAGAGTTTATCTCTTAACATATGACATCCTCTTAAATGAATCTCCTGGTGAAATAAACAGTTTTCATCTATTACAATCATAATACCTGAAGGAGTTCAGATGGCAATTGGGCACCTCCACCGGTACACTTTGTATTCAAACACCGGATCTTATAATTATTTTGACCACGGCAGCGATCGTCACCTGAGTGATTTGATCTGACATGGCGATTAATACAGCGAGTGGGGATTTGTGTTCCAGAGTCAGAAAACCTGAAGCTTATTAATGGCCCGCGGCGTTATTGATCCCACTCCTTCTTATTTAACAAGGAGAGGCAGGTCACGGCAACATAAAACTTCTGAAAGGCCCATTACCACTTTTCCAAACAGCAGAGAGCCTGGAACGCTGAAAAGTTTTGGCCAGTGAAATGGCATAATTTGGGCTCCTTGAGCTCAATGCATTGACTCAAACCTTAATTTTGTGCTCACTAATCCAATGGTCACCTGGGGATTGTACGCAATAATGAATGCTGTACCAAAGGGCTGACTGTGGTTCTCCAATGGCGGAGAGTCCAAATAGGTGACTGAATTATCGGATTTGTATTAGCTTGGCTTAAATGTATCCACGACTTTCTCTACTCATGCCAATTTTTTTTTATCTTTTACCTTGTTCCTGTAAGGAGAAATAGCTTTCATTGCTTTGTGTTATATCTCATCCAGGATAGTAAAAGTCTTGCAGGGAGAGCTGCACCAGGACTACAACTGAAATCACATCCAAGATGGCGGCAATCAGCTTGAGTCTTGGATTAAACCATGGCATGTAGAGAGGGGGAGGGGGACGCATCCGCTACTCCAGGACATGGTATATGCTGTAGTGCTGTAATGGAGGTAGAGAAGGAGACATGAGACCACCACGGCGATGAGGTTCCCTCTTCTTTTTTTTCTGTAAGTACTGTCCGTTTTGATTCTTTCTTGTTTTCCCATTTCTTAATCCTGGCAGCATGCTGCTTTTGTCAAAGACATTTTACAGCCACATCAATGAACAACCAGTTACGTGGACTTAAAAAGAATTTCAAGGGAAAAGAAACGCGGTCAGCTAAAATTTCCCTTCATACTAAATGAACAGAAATAAACGTCTTGGAGAAATGATTAATTCCGCACATCAAAACCTTCGCTGCGGCTTTTATTCAAAAGCAGAGCCACAGAGAGAGAGCAGGCAAAGGGGGAGCGATGCACTAAGACTCGGAGAGATGCCAGGCTGGAATAAAAGAGACCCGGACAAGAATGGAGGCTCTGAGCCGGTAGAAGAGGGAAGGCCATGTGTCCAATGTGTAATTTATAATGTATGAACTGCAAAAAAGGCTTTAATTAATGTTTATGTCCGACATTTTTCATTTTTAGGTAGAAATGGACAGAACTCATGTACTGTTTGGGGCTTTGTTAGACTTGACCACCTCTCATGGCGATGGTTCCATCAGCAGAAGTAAGGAGAAACCAGACAAGAGTTCTCCTACAGAGAACATAGCAATGACAAGAGTTCTTCAATGAAGAACATAGCAGTGTTCTGCCCACTTTACCTCCCCTTCCCCACCCCAAACCTGGTGGTCCATTGAGCTTCAGAAGTCCTACTGTGTCAGCCCTGCTCAAGCCACTCCACTTATCTTCCGATATCTTCATCTCCACATCTCTTTGAATCCAAAAGAATGATGATCACACACCGGTGTGTGGGGGGCTGAATTGGTCAGGTGGTCTGCACCTAGTGTCATTTGTGGGAACCATGTGGCTTTAAATGGAGGCAGTGTGGACTAAAGCAGGATACAGACCTGAAGATATGGACCAAATCAATCCTGCTGGAAAACAGCCATATCGGACCTACCTGTGTTCAATCGCAGAGGACCCGGCACTACATAGTTGTTGGTAGATCTAAAGGATATCTGACAGACAGCTAAAGGTGTATGGCCTGACAGACAGCTAAAGGTGTATGGCCAGCTTAAGATATTGGATGGTTTAGACCAGTCATGGGCAAACTGTGGCACTTAGGCCATATCCAGCCTATTTAGCCAATTAATCTGAACCAGGGTGCACTCCCATTTACTAGATGATTGCTGTGTCGAGGATGGGAGAGCAGAAGGGTCTGGGAAAAAAAAAGTTGGGGAAAGATGCAGAGGTGACCAACCAGGGTGACTGCGTGGGCTAGAAAATGGCAGGAGACATAGTGGTGGCCCACAGAGAGAGGAAAGGACCAGGTAAGATTGCAATATCACTGTATTTCTTTTCTTTTCTACTTTTATGAGGGACAGCGCTGTAATTATTGTTGGTTTGAACTGTGAACACAAGGCTGAAAGCCATTCCGAACACTAGGGGGCAGTGTGAGTCCTTCATAGTGAAACCAATACTTCTAAACAAGCAAGAACATACGGAAGAAGGAAGACAAGAAGGTAGAAGCTGCAAAGGAGACCTGACGGCTGTAACAAGTAGTAGTAAGAATTTCATCTACACTTCAAGTAAGACCCTAGAACCTCAAGTAAAGCTGGCCATACACCTTAAGATCTGTAAAATACCCTTTAGACCTACCAACAACTATGTAGTGCCGGGTCCTCTGCGATTGAACACAGGTAGACTTGATGGGTTACAAAGTCCCTTATATTACATGATTGAGAAAATGAGATCTAAAGTAAATCTGACAGAGCAATCTAAAGGTGTATTGGGGCCCTAAGGCTAATGCATCAGTAAATACAGTGTTGCAGTATATTTTTTTAAGTTTAACAGAAGTTTTTTTTTTAATGAAACATAATAGCTTTGCTTTAAAAAGGCAGTCTACAACTCTGGGTTTCCCTCACAGAGGCCCAGAGGACCCGTGTCCTGTCTTTTGCTCATACCTCCTCAAAGAATACCAATACGCAGGAGTCCAATTTTAAACTCCTCTCGAGGTGGTGTTGGATACCGGCCTTCCTGGCTGCCATCTACCCCAGGGTTTCAGATGTATGCTGGAGGGGTTGTGGAGACAGGGGGACGTTTGTACACATCTGGTGGGAGTGCCCGCGGATTGCGCCTTTCGGGGAGAGGGTTTATGAGGTGGTGGGTAGGGTTTCATACATATTGGTATGGAGCCCCTATCCATGCTCTTTCATTGTTTGCCAAACAGAGCAGCAACATATAAACGATCCGTGGTCCCACACCTCCTAAATGCGGCTAAAGCCCTTATTCCGAGACTGTGGCGATCCAACTATGTCAGATTGGTTTCGGGTGATCACTAAGATACGGGGCCTAGAACAGATGAAGCTACAGGCACAGGATAGAGAACAGCGGTTCAAGGACACATGGCGGAGTTGGGATCACTTCTCGGAATCAGACATTTACAAAGGCCTTATAGCGGATTGACTCCCTCCCGGACGGACACGGACAAGCAGGGATTAGAGCTAGGTGACAAGGGGGATGGGGGTGGCCAGCCACCCGGTGGCCCCACCCATATGAATCCCTAGGACCCTACCTACAGTGCTTATGTTGACATGGCTTATAACTGGAGTCCCCCCTTTCCTCCCCCTCCTCGTTTTTTACTTGACAGGACCCGGCCCACTGTTTTCCTTTGGGGCCGGAGTCATGACTATCCCCCCTTT
>CM070034.1:161375652-161386373 GCA_036250615.1 Ptychadena robeensis
GGACACTAGTGGGGGCAGTGTGAAAGTGGCCGAAAATATGAGTTAATGAAGCTGTGTAATAAGGGACAATGAGCGTGACTATTGTGCATGTACTTTCTAAGTGTATATACAGTGACCTCTGCCTCCCACTCCCCCATATATAGCACACCTCGCCCCCCATATACAGCGCACCTCTGCCCCCCATATATGCCGTGCATTCCCTGCCCTTTTGTGATCGGCAATCGGCAGATCATGATCTTGGTGATCGGTAATCGGTGATCGGCCCCAAAAATGCTGATCGGAGCATCTCTAATCTGAAGCTTGCTGAGTCTAAGTACTTTGGGGCAATCCATTTTATCAAGTCCACCAGTTCTCTGGCCTAAGTATATTTTCTATAATGCAGGAGCTCAATCAAGGCTGTTTTTCTCTTTTCTGTGACACTTATATTATCCACTTCTGGGCACCTGAGAGCCAGGCTCATAGAAACCATAAAAAAATAAGACACTCGCCCAATATTTTTACAAGTTCATTCAAGTTACGGAGTCTGACAACCCATCAGTCTTTCACCGCGCCGCTAAAAGGGAAGATGGACAGATTGTGTGTTCTGTAGTTATTCTGCTTTTAGGCCAAAGTCAAATGTTCTTTTTTCCCCAGAAGAGGCTCCATCAGTTATAGAGAGGACATGTTCAGTCTGAGACGTTTTTGTTCCATTTTTTTTTTTAAAGCAAAAATTGCCACAACAACAAAACAACTTGGTAAAAAAGCAGCAGACCATCTTCATTGTTAAGGTCCCCATACACCTTCAGATTTCCTTTAGATCTCCTTTTGTTTTGCCAAAACCATGTAATATGAGGGACTTTCTAAACAATCAAGTCTACTTGTGTTCGCAGAGGACCCTATTCTACACAGTTGTTGGTAGATCTGAAGGATATCTGACAGAGATCTAAAGGTGTATGGCCAGCTTTAGGTTTATCATTGTGTCATCACGATGGCGTGTAGTCCATGGGAAACCTAGATGGAAGATGTAACTGAAATATTTTTTTCTTAACCCCTTTTCTTGTCATGCTTACTACCTACCTGCCGAATCTCACCATGTCAACATCCCCCCGTGCCCATATGGTCACCTCTGCCACCCGGAGGGACCCAGGGGAGGAATCCACCCCCCCCTCCCCCCGGTTTGATGATGGATTACCTGTTGGCTATGGTAAGCGGTGGATCTTACCATGCTCCACTCTAGAACCCTTAGTGGTCATTTATACCGTTATTACCCCAACCCTCGACCCGCTTAGGTCTCATGAACCAGTTTCTCCTCCATTCTAGGCATGAATTTCCTTGCAACAATTGTATCTCCTGATGAACTGATTTCTTTGCAAAACGATCCAATTAGATTTTGCTTTAAAAAAAAAGGAATAGATTTTCAAATGATCAACTTGGCAGTTTTTTTTTTTGTATAATTTTTATTTGTACATTTTCTTGTAAAACAAAAACAAAACAAAAAGGAAAAACACACAAAACTTTCACAATAACAATACAGAGGAAAACTTGGCAGGTTTTAAAGGAGAGGTACAGGCAAAGCACACAGTACTCAGCCGTATTTCCCCACCCTCCCTCCTCCCCTCTACATATAGCTAGTGTCATCGGTGTGGGGCAGGGAACTAATGCCACCTCCTTAACATAGAGGTTAATGGGGCCACCCCCCTCACTGTTGACGTTGAGTAGGCAATGCCGTAAACGATCGATGGGTCCACCGAGATTAAGAATTGCAGCTGGCTTGCCGAGGATAGGCAAGCATGCCTGAGTGAAGCTTGTTTTGTAAAAGCAAAAATGGCTCCCATCATGGTAACTTCTACAATAATAAATCCCCCTACTGTCTACATTACCATAAAAAAAAGCAGAGTAGTCGGACAGTCCGGGTCGGCAGCGGTAGACGTTCGGATGAAAGGAGAAGGCAGAAGAATGGTCGGTAGGTGGTTCAGGGTCGGCAGCGGGAGTTCAGTAGAAACAGCAGAGAGGATTCAGGAGATGCAGCTAGATCAGTGTCCAGAAGTACAATAATCAGCAAAGACGTGGTGCAGGAGGCTGGATATAAATAGAGGAAGTAGCAGGTGCAGGTGATCAGGGCAATTAGCTAGGCTAGGCCAGGCTGGAACAAGGGAGATGAAAGAGCTACAAGGAAATTCCAAGAGGGCAGACAGCCTAGTGGGCAAGGCTACTGTCCAGAATGCTGTTGGTCACAGGTTTGAGACCTAACATCCCCTCTACACCTCACCAGTGTCATTGTTGTGGGGCAGGGAACTAATGCTGCCTCCTTAACATAGAGGTCAATGGTGCCACCCCCCTCACTGTTGACGCTGAGTAGGCAATGCTGTAAATGATCTATGGATCCACCGAGATTGAGAATTGCAGCTGGCTTGCTGAGGATAGGCAATGAGTGTAGCTTGGGGTGAGTTTGTTTTGTAAACGCAAAAATGGCGTCCATCATGGTAACTTCTACAATAAACCCCTCATGCCCCTACTGTGTACATTACCATAAAAAATAAATGTTTTTAAATGAATGCCTTGTCCTGTTCAGCTCGGTGACAATGGATGCCGCGTCCTGCTCAGCTCGGTGACACCGCGCCTCTTGAGATGAAGAAATCCGGAGAGTTCCAGGCTTTGGCAGCAAAGAAATCAATTTTGTCTTTAAATAAACAGATATTCCATCACTGTTCTCCCGTATGATCGATAGATAGACGTTCACAAAGCAGCACAACAAAAGCGGGGGTTTATCTGCCATATGGCGGCTGAAATTGATGCTAAATATACAACGCCATATAACCGAAATGTTAATGAGCATTTAAAATTTTTATTTATCATTAAGGGGATGAAATATTGGCATTTTCATTATCCGACGTTACAGTAAAGGATAATTAAAGGATCCTGGTGACGGTCTTAACAAGTACCAAATGCAGTTACTATGTTATATACCAGTCTTATAAATTAAACAAAAATGCTTGTCCTTCCCTGAGTCAAATATCTCTTCCTTTTACTCACCAACTCCCCCTTCTGGACGCTGCAGCTCCCAGTGGGAGGGTTTCAGCAAAGGAGGCGGTGCTGTTCATCCAGAAACAGTGGATGGGGCTTGTGAATTATTATTGCTTTTCAAAACATATTCTCCTTCCACTGCATTGTAAGGAGGCAGAGAGTGCATAAGAGGGGCAACTCTGCTTTGAGTTTAAGAGCAGTGAAGCATTGTAATAGAGGGGAAGTTGGAGACATAATCTGTTGGTGTGTTCAAGTTGTCCGCTGTTTGAAAGTTATAAGACCTTAGGTCACATCACTGGCTCTGAGAACCTGCAGGACATGGTCATGCTTAGTAATGAAGACTCAGTTATATAAATGAATAACCCCCGCCTCCTTTCTTTAAAAGAGCGGGCACTCATGAGCCAAATTATGTGTTTATGCAGGAGCTGACAATTCTTTTTTGAGTCTTCTTGGCTCGGGTCACGGGTGAACCCACAGGAGTAGAGTCTAAGGAGCCCACCAGGGGGTTTTGCTGCGGAAGATCCCCAGGTTGCGGTCCCTAGCTACTCTTACTGGCAGCGGCTGACAGCAGGATTTCCAATACAAGGTACAAAATCAGCAGGCAGAAGCACAGTCAGTCAGGCAATAAGTTAGGGCAGGTGGTAGACAGGGTAGTCAAGACGGTCCAGGGGTCAGTAACAGTATAGCAGATCCATACGATCAGAGCCTGGAAGAGACAGAGACTGGAAGATTAAACAGGAATTCAGGTAAGTGATAACGAGTGCTACCCGGTATTGCCCAGCAGAGGGAGCAGGAGCCACATCATATGCCACAATCTCTACCGCCAGCAGAGGGAGCTGATCTACGAAAGGTCCTGGTCCTCTGAGGTTTGGGAAGTGACACAGCAGAACCGGTAGAGGGCACCTCTGCAGTTACAAATTGCTGGGTGACACATGCCATCTGTGTCATTGGCAATGGTACACATGCCCAGCTTCCCATGCCTATTTCTGACAATAGTTTACTTATTAACCATACAAATGAGCAGAGAAAAAAAACTTCAGTGGGTTAATAAACTTAAAGAATATACAATAAACTGTTTGAGAATGGAAACCAGACAAGTTCGCTCATCCATAGCTCACCTATGATAAGATTTCCTTGACAATTGTTCACACCTTCCAACATCTCAATCGAAAGATTAACACCTTGAAGTGGGATTATGTAACTAGAACAAGGTTCTTCTACAACTTTCTCACCTCCCCCATCCTGTTCATGAAACATTCCATGGTGACTGGATTGAGATGTCAGTGCTGCATGGATATAAGTAGAGGGGAATGATCCCAGTACCCATTTGGGCTGAAGGTAAGTACCCAAGTGGCTAGAATAGGCTCCAAAACGTCTCCAACATGGTTAGCTAAATACATCTAGCTAGTTCATCCTCAGTCACAACCAACCAGCTCTTCTGTATTAAAGCGGTTCTATACTCAAAATAAAAAAACGCAAAAATACATTGACATGATACTCACCTGTCAGCAGTATACATCTGTGAAAACTGCTACAGAATAAAAAACCAAAGCACTTACCTTGCTCGCTTCCTTATTCCTAGGGAAATCATATTAATTAGAGGCAAATAGAAGCAATTCCGCCTACACTTCAGATATACTTCATTCTGACTATGGGGGCTGTAGTTCTCTAAAACGGCCACTAGATGGAGCTTCGATTACATCACGTTAGATTCTGCAGATGTGAAGCTGCATTTCAATTCACAGGAGACTATGGACTTCTCCCCAGCTGTCCCTGCCATGATTGTTTTACAAGCTTGCCACGGCGGGTACATCACACAGTGGGGAGCCCCAAAATCGCCTCTCCTGCTGTACAGTGCAGTGATTGCCTAATTATCAGCAGTGCTGCTGCTGATAGTGTAAAGTGCCCTGTGAGGTGGTAGGTCCTCTTAAACGCATCTTAACGAAGTAAACTAACATACAGTAGGAGGTGGTGCTTCCTCTGTTGAGAGGAAAATGAATCTCAGAAGGTTATTTGTTGGCTGGGGTCACTGACACATAAGGTACCCCAGATTGGCCTAGTGCTTATTGTCTTGTTGCTAGTTACATAATTATTTTCCCAAATAATATATTGTTTATTGGAATGTAGCTTTTTCAGGTGTCCCCTCTCGTCTACTTCTTTCGTTGACAGTTTGAATACCATTCCAGCTGGTATACAAACCCAGAAACTTGTTTCAAGGAAATTTGGAAGCCCTCTGATGTCCATAAAGGACCAAGAACTCAACAAAGGGATGATGGCAACAACTTATAATGTGCACAGCAGGTTTACAGACTCTGTAACTCAATCTGGGGTTGGTGGTAGCATCTCATGATGGGCACAGCAGGTGCACAAACTTGGGAACAAATACTAAGGATAGAAGTAATCACTTAAAATGTCCATAGCAGGTTCAGATACCCAAGAACACAACCCAGGGAGAATGGCAGCAACTTATAATTTTTTCAGTAGGTTAGTAAGTTCAGTAGGTTAACAGACCTCATAACTGAGGTTCACAGTCCCAGTAATCGGGGGATGGTGGTAACATCTCCTAATGGCCACAGTATATGTACAAACTCAACCAAGGGTTAGTGGTGATCCCTCATAATGCACATTTTTGGTGTACAGACCCAACAACTCATGATGGCAACACCTTATAATAAGTACAGTAGTTTCATAGACCTAGTACCTCAATTGGGTGATGGTGGTAACATCTCATGATGGCCACAGTAGATGAACAAACCCAGGAACTCAACCAAGGGTTAGTGGCGATCCCTCATAATGCACATTTGTGGTGTACAGACCCAGAAACTCATGATGGCAACACCTTATAATAAGTACAATAGGTTCATAGACCCAGTTACCCAATTGGGTGATTGTGGTAACATCTCATGATGGCCACAGTAGATGTTACCACCATCCCCTGATTGGGTTACTGACATCTCATGATGGCCACAGTACAAACCCAGGAATAGTGGCAATCCCTCATAATGCACATAGAAGGTGTACAGACCCAAGAACTCATGATGGCAATACCTTATAATAAGTACAGTAGGTTCATAGACCCAGTAACTAAATCGGGTGATTGTGGTAACATCGCATGATGACCACAGTAAATGTACAAACCCAGGAACTCAACCAAGGGATAGTAGCAATCCCTCAGACCCAGTAACTCAATCAGGGGATGGTGGTAACATCTCATGATGTCCACAGTACAAACCCAGGGATAGTGGCAATCCCTCATAATGCACATAGAAGGTGTACAGACCCAGGAACTCATAGAATGCCACATGCTTTATTTCATTAAACTAATATAAAAAAAATGCTCATTTAAAGCATTTAGACAGCGGCCTATTTATGAAAATGGTCTTCAGTTGCCAGCAAATGATTTGTGCGCACGCCATAATGACCAAAGGAACCCGCAGCCAACGGTGAGGCTCCTACTCCGCTATTAACACTTCCCACAATGCCTCACCCCCGGCCTTCCCGTTAAGCCTTTCATGCAGATTCAGACACATGCGAGGCGTTAAACGAGCATCTTACGTCCCATGCTCTTAATTAACAGATCAGTTAAGCGGCAAACAGCCAAATTAAAAGAGCAAAGGCTTTTTTTTTTCAGATGTACGGCTTTAATTATCAATCCGCTGGTGGCCTTAATTAACGGACCTGGCGGTGGTCCGCCGTGATCTCCCGGAGGTTCCAAGGAGCCTGTTTCCTGCGGTAAAGGCCAAGAAGACGGAGTTACGGCCGGTGAGGGGTTTATTGGTTTTTCCCTCTCTCACACCTTAGAGTTGTGTTTTTTTTTCCTTTATGAGAAAAAAGCTGACTTTGAATAAGAGCAACATAAAAAAATCTGCTGGCTGGCAATTGTGTTGATATATACATAACACAAACCATTAATCATACTTAAAAGGCAAGGTGGCGGTATATGTATGCAGATAGTAACATTTTATGGTCCCGGCACCGTATATCTTGCGGAATGCGTTTGCTTTTTTTTTTTTTTTTTCGCTTTCTTGTGTACATGCCGTGAATTATGAGATTATGGGTACGGAGCTTTTCTGAGAAAAGGATGCTGCGTTAGGCTTTAGAAGATGAACTCCGGTCACAATTACCGTTTCGTACAATGGCTGGCGTAATACGTGCGTTGAAAGTCCAGCCTACAGCATTGCTTAAAGTGAGACCATTAATGTGATTTAGGAGTATAGGCAAATGGAAATGTCATGGTGCAGTCCGTTTCTTGCATTATGGATGTATATATATAAAATCTATTAAAATATATATAAAATCAAAGTTTGACTTACCTCCTAACCAGCACGATGGTGGTGTACCGCTCCACAATCCTAAAATATATCCTTACCTGCTGTTCCCTGGAATCATATGAGAGATTCCATCTTTATCTGCCAAGCTTTCGGGGGTTTATTTAGTGCAGTATCGCAAGAGGCCACTGGGGGTGCCATATCAATGAAAAAATATTTAACTCTATGTATGTGTAAATATTTTCTTTGCTGCAATCTGCAATTCTAGTGTGTGATAGGTCCCCGGTCGTTTTCTACAACCAGGTACCGTCAATCAAAGCAGAGTACATAGTACTTAGTACATAGCTCTCCCTCCTCCCCTCTGCACATCCCTTCATCGATGATGCTGGGGACGTGGGGTGGTAAACCTCCACCTCCTTTTAACATGCAGTTCAATGGCTCCAGTCCCCTCACCGATGATGTCAAAGAGGCTTTGCTGGAAGCAATAGGCGAGTCCACAGGCTCTGCAAGGATAGGTGAGTTTCTCCGAGTGTAGCTTGGGGTGAGTTTGTTTTGGGGTAACCACCAGGGAGGTTAATACAATGGTATATTGTACCAATCCTGCCAGGGCGTCATTTATTCATCTGTAAAAGTAACGGGCTGAGACCAACCATTTCCAGCCCAACCAAGCTCTTTCCAACCCACACGTGGAACCAACCAACCCCGCGAAGACGTGGTACCGGCAGCAATCAGTGGGCCAGCCGCTATGCAGAATTGCTGTGGGCTTGCCAAGCATAGGCAAGTATGCCCGATCCCAGCAAGGACAGAGTTTGTTTGCAAAACTGGGTTCAAGCATACCACAAAGGAGGTTAATAAGTTCAAAACATGTTTTCAAAAAGCTTGAAAAGGCCTGCAATGGTTATCAGAAGTGGATTCTTATCCATCCTAGGCTATAGGTCCATCTAAAGCTAGCCATACACATGCCGATAAGCGGACGATTTTTAATCTGACCGACGGGCGTGTGCGCTCGCGTTAAAGGTTAAAAATTCAGGTTAAAAATCGGCCGCTAATCGGCATGTGCCCACATGGGGCGACAGATCCCTGTCGCCCCACTGCTCGGCCGGCCAGAGAACGGACATGTCCGACAATCTCTGGCCGGCGCGAGCCGATGAAAGCCGATGCCATAAGCTGCAATGAAGATGGCGTCTTCATTGCAGCTTATGGCCGGCACACAAAGGGTGCCCGGCCGATTGAAGGGGCCCCATAATGCACAGGGATGCTAACGTGATGACGTCATCACGTTAGCCTCCCGGAACATATTGGGCTAGTCTGCCTGCACACATCGGCGTGTGTATGGCAGGCTTAAGATTACCCTCTACACTGTGTGACAGACTGGTCATCAGCCACTGTGGGAATGGACCTTTATGTGGTGTCCTTCAAGGAGTTCGGGAATAATTTGCCCATCACCATTACGTTGCTGAGTGTTTTGTTTTTGTTACAGGGCTCCTGGACTCTGGGATAGGGAAGATGGAATTGGGTGGGCCTCCCTATTCCCCCAGGGTTCACTGAAAGGGTTAACACCTGTTTGCAGGTGAGTGGAGCCAGGTGTGTCTCCACAAAAGGAGCAGAGACCAGTGTGTCAAGGCTCCTGATTGAAGTTGGAGACACGGCTTCTGACCAAGTAGAGGACAGGGGGACACACAAGGAGTGTGGGGTCCCAGCCTGCAGGAGCAGTGGATACTGGGGGGCTCACAGGGAGTGTGGGGCCCGGGCCTGTTGCTGCTGAGAAGCCGAGTGTATGATGGTTTATGTTGAATATTTGAAAGCCAGGAGACTTGGCATTTTCGAGTGACTTTTTGTTTCTATTATTTGGATGTCTATTAACTCCTGCAAGTGTAACCCTTTACTTTGGACTGTGTGCTCAAATAAACATGGGCAGGAGCCCTAAAGAGGATAACAATCTTGTGTATTGATGTTTTGGGAGCACTGTTTGAGTTGATCCTCCACAACTGGAAGACAATGCTGTTGTCCAAGGGTGACGTCAATTCTAATGGACAGATCCCCAAATATTGCTGAAATTTTCTGGCCAACAGTCATTCCAATGGCTCCCTGACATGTCCAAGGCCGGGCATAGTGTAATTGTTTGTACTAAAAGGTTTGGTTGAAATGTTACATGCACCACTGTTGGGAGCCATATTGGCCTCTATATGTCTGTCTGTTGGCTTCCAGTAGATCATACAATGAGATAAATGCAGAGGCCTCAATTGTTGACCTTCTCTTCTGTGTCTTTCATGGTTCTTGACCTAGAACAGGCCTACAGCCAATGAAGTCAATGTAAACATATAGAGGCCAATATGGTTGCCAACACTGGTGCATGGTCAGTGTTTTTCTGTTCCTTTACCATGTGTCCTTTTCTCTTCTCTGATATCTTCTGTCCATTTTTTCAGATGGAAAGGCTGTCTCCTTGTCTCCGCTGGACACCCAGCCTCACAGTCCCCGTTATTCCTCCTCCAGCCAGCGGGAGAACCTGGAGGTCCGTGTGCGGGAAGTGGAGGAGGAAAACCGTGTCCTGCGCAAGCAGCTCAGCCTCCTCCAGAAAAGCGGCTCCTCTCATCGCCTCAACAACCGCTCCAAAACCTACTCCATGGAGGAAGGGACCGGCGACAGCGAGAGTCTACGGGCGGGAATTGTGGCCGGGAACAGCTCCGAGTGCGGGCAGCAGCCGGCCGTGGAGAAGTGCGAGGTACTTTTCATTTATTAATTTTTTTATAATGTGGAAAGTCATTAACCTACCTACCTTCCTCACCATATAGGTTGGAGGGACCAATATTATTTAAAGTTGATGAATACTCAGAATTTAAAAAATATAAATGATTGAAGTTTGCCTTCCCTGAGAGTCGATATGATGGTGGCGTAGTGCTCACCAATTTTAAACAGATATACTTACCTGCTGTTTCCTGGAATTCAGAGATTCTATCTTTATCTGCCAGGCTTCTGGAGGGATTTCTTAGGGTGCAATATTGGGAGTGGCCACTGGGGGAGTTTATAATGGTTTTCTTCTACGGAGAATATCGTCAGTGTGTATCTCAATGCAGAGCCAAGATTAGGGATTTACCCGGCTGTCACTGCATTGCTGAAGATGGCGCCCAGGACTGTATCGGTAAGTAGAGGGACAGCGGCACACGGCAGCCGCTGTTACAACAAACAACCTTTCAGGACGAATGAGGTTCGTAAGTTAAGAGTCCACTAGAAGGTTAGGTAGATGTCAACAATGGAACCAACTGAGGTTAGGCAGACATCAACAATAGAACCAACTGAGATTAGGCAGACATTAAAGATGGAACCAACTGACATTAGGCAGACATCAACGATGGAACCAACTGAGGTTAGGCAGACATCAACAATGGAACTAACTGAGGTTAGGCAGACATCAACAATGGAACTAACTGAGATTAGGCAGACATCAACAAT
>CM070034.1:161386473-161402970 GCA_036250615.1 Ptychadena robeensis
TCAAGTTCTCATGGAGGACACCAGCTCTGATGAGGCTGACTCTGAAGTGGACAGAAAATAAGAGTGACCATACATGGCCCAATATTTCGAGGTCGAGATCCATCTTCTCATTCCTAACATTACCCCCCTGCCAGTCCCATCTCCCTTCCCTACCTATTTTATCCCGGGAGGGCGACCCCTAAAGATAAAACTTACCTACCTTTTCTTCTTCCTTGCACTGCCATGCCATGGAGAGTGTCCGGACATTCCAGCAAGTAAGATGGAGGAGGGAGACTCTTCCAGTCCTGCTACCCCCACCAATCCGGATCTGAATTCGGTGACACTCTGCCCCTCCAGTGTCACCTGATTCAGATCTGGCTGCCTTGTGCCAGGGGACTTTGGGTGGTAGATAGCAACAGTGACATCTATGTTCCCAAGTCCCCCCTGTAGCATGATGTCACTGGAGGGGTGGAGCATTGTTGGATTTTGACAGTTTAAACCAGGTAAGTATTTATTTGAGCGGGTGGTGTAATCCGGTGTCTGTGGCATCTGCTCGTGGTTCACCCGCTATTCAGTTTCGGGCGTGGTATTTGCCATTTCAGGCCTATATTTAACATGAGCAAACCAAATGTCACATAACCTGTCTACCAATGGGAGCATTGCGTGATTCCGGTGCATTTCCGTGATGTTGATGGATCCACGTTGCTTCTGCCCTAGCTCACCATTTCGTCGAGTAGACCCATCACACAGAGGCACCAGAGTCACGTAACGTGCCTATTGAAAGACAATGGGCTTGTTTTGTGATGGATGCACGCCCGATGAGTTTTTGGTTTGCTCATGGCAAGTATAGTGTGGTTCCTAGTGGACAGTACGTGTAACAGGTGGTCCATAGCATGAGGCTGGGTCTACACGTGGCACCACCAAAAAACTTGTGTGGCATTATGGACACACTAGCAACAGTGCATGGATAGCAGCCAAAAAACAGGCCGGCGCCATAGACACTTCACTCAAAGATGTCCATAATGCCACCTGCAGTTTTCGGTGCTGCAAAGTGTAGACCCAGTCTACTGCTATGTGTCACCCGCTGGCCTTATGTTAGGTACTGTCCACATAGTGTAGCAGGGGACACATATATCAGCACACCAATTGGGCAAACTCTACTGAACTCTACTGAAAGATCTTGATCGTGATGTTTCCACAAAAGGGCTGCAGGTTGGGGGAGGGAAGACCTTCTCATTTTGCAGACTGCAAATAGGCCTATTAGGGTACATTAAACCTCCCAACAAAGCTGGTGAATGTCTTCAGATTTTCCTGTCTCTCTTTCTCTTGGCTGCGAGAGAAGCTTTAATTAATCAATTCAAATATCATTTAGCAGCATCAGTTTGCCCAGGCGGATATTGATTGCGAGAATCTGTTCGTCGATTTGGGCATCCATTCTAAATACCACTTGACCGATACTCGCATCAATCTTAAAAGCCCGTCAGCCAACCGCGCTCTTTTCCAACGCTGGCTAATTATTGAATTCATCATTTCGGAATATTACAAATCGCAGATCGTTTCACGCAGTGCAAATGGTGTTACAGCTAATGAGAGAGGAAGACAGGAGAGGTTAAACTGGCCGATAACAGAGTGCAACAGGTTTGGGGATTATCTTGTCGAAATTCTCGAGCTCAAGTGGAAAGAAAGTTTCCAGCTACATTCTGGCCAAGGCACCTCGCTGGCTATACTACTGGATAATCAAGTCCTTGAAGAGGAACCTCAAGTCACCAAACCAAAACTCTAGGGGCAAATGTCAACATGATTACCTTAAATCAGAAATTGCCCACCCTTGAGAAAAGATTCCCTTTTTACACCTTAAGACGCCCAATGCTCAACCACTTGTGTCCAAAGGACTATTCTGGTAACCCCTGTTAATTTCTTAGATGTATAGGGTGCATCCTATACATTGGAGCATCTTATAGTCCCTAAATATGGTATATTATGAATTTAATAGGGCTTAGGACTCTTTCTCCTTCCTTAATCACGTGGTGTGCCTTAGTGACCAATTACCAAAGACCAGTACTGTGACATGGAAGTTATAAGGTAAGTTGCAACCCTTCATACAAGGAAGTCCCAGATATGTCACCTGGTTTTCCCACCTATTGGCCATGCCGGTTGGCTCAAGGTCAACCTGTTCCAAGTGGTAAAAACATGGGTTCACTTGAGAATATGAAAGGAATGTGCAGCAATGGTTAATGACCTTGTTCCATTGGGAATTCACATCTATGATAACATGTACAGTATCCAATAGTCAAGGTCCTTCAAGAGGTCTCCAAGAACATTCCAACAAAAGTTGACTTTTGTGTGTATCGCTTACATGTATCGAACAAAATCTATGCACATGTGTTTGGATTGAACCATTTTCAACGAGCTTGTCCTAGTGTTAACATATACCAACATAGATTCATTCTTGGCCAGGGCTGGGATAACTTTTTGATTTGTGGGCCACAATATATTTTTCAATCTGACAAGGGGCCAAACCAAGAGCTTGAAATGGCTCTCCAGCATAGCTTTAATAATTGGTTAAAAATGTATTATGTGCTATTTGTAAATATAAAACATTAAAGCTAGGCACACACGGGTAGATCTGTAGAAAGATACAAGTACAATCGAGCAACGTGCACGGTCACAGTCCTTGATTGTACTCTAATTTGTTTACAAATCTACCCATGTGTGCCTTCCTTCGAACGGGATCAATAGAGCCTGCTCATAGAAACTTGATTGAATGGAACATGTTGGACAACCCAGTTTAATCTCAATTACTTTGAATAGAGACATTAATCTTCATGCAAAGTATTGGAGCAGGTGCTGGACTCTGGCCTGGACCCGCTGTCAGTGTGAAGGGGGTGGAGCCAGCACGTATCTCTATGAAGCTGTGAGGCTGCCTGCCTTTCTCCCCAGCTCGCAGCATGTGTTGTAATTAACACGTGCTGCGAGCTGGGGAGAACGGTTCCCCATTGAACGGGAATCGATGTGCCCATGTGGCAAACAAATATTGATTGCCCAATCACACCTAAATTAGGTAAGCTGCCATTATATGGGTGCCCCCAGAGTGCCATCACTCTGCTGTGTTTCCCCCATGGAGGCATTCGGACACCTCTTGGCATTAGAGGGAAGCCACAGGATCTTTTTACCAAGGTCACAACGGGACGGATTACAGAACTAAAACCGTCCGCATGTGGCTCGTGGGCCAAAGTTAGCCCATATATGCAAAAGGCTAAGTCAAGTCACCAAGTTGCAAATGTATTTATGATGTTTACTACATAAAGTGCAGTAAACCTAACCTAGCCTACCCAGTTCTTTTTTATGCCTATATGTTGACCCTTTGATGAAGAAGTTTAGGAATATGTGCTCTAGTAAATCCTAGCTATATACAACTGTTGCCAACAAAACCTCATCTGAAATGTTGGTTATTACAGTACCGCAGCCCTAAATCAGCAGCAGATTTTGAGCAGGAATCCCTATAACACGGACAAGAAAACATTTTAATTCATTAGCACGATGCTTTTACCTGCAGGAGAACGTCGTGCCAAGATGGCACAGCAGCAACAAGAGAAGATATACAGAGAGAAGCAGCAGAGGACCGTCCTCCCTTTGCGCCTCTCTCGGAAATACCCCATTATGTATAAATTGGCCTCGGTGCCGTACTTGGCTTGGCACACATATGGCTTTCCTATCAGCGGGAAGTGCCAAAAATAACACAATTTTCTAGTCAATTCCTATCTGTTCGTTCCCTTAGAGCAAGAACAAAAACGAAAAAAAAAAACTAAATAAAAAAAAATAAAACCTGATTCGATGCAGAACACATGACTTGATAAGTAAGATCTTATCAGAGGAAGAGCGATGCTGATAACGTTCCATCAAAAGAACAGACTCATAAAATGAAATGAAACAGAAGACGTGGCTTTGTGTCTACAAACATAACACAATCACCGGCAGATAAGACGGCCGGGAGTGGCGATGCCGACGGACAAGAGACAAATCGCATTCTCCATGGCAGTAGGCAGTAAGTCTACAGAATCGTAAAAGATTTGTTCAGTGACAGTAACTTTCACTATAAAGTGATTTCTGTCTAATTAGATGAATAAAATAAAGTGGATATTTCACATTTGCCACCTGTAGACAGTGGTTGGCGTTCATGGAAGGTTTCTTCTTGATGTCACCATAATGATAGGTCTAGAGAGGGCAGAGGCCAACTCCAGTCAGATTAGCAGTCAGACCCACCAGAGTCATTGACTCCAGGGTCATTCAAATCTGTTGAGTTTTCTTTAGGGTCAGGCTGTTATGCTGTCCACCTACATGGTTCTTCATTTCACCTACATAGTGTGGGCCTCGGCATTACTAAAGGGCTGAACATAACATCGATCAAGACCCTCCCACTGTCAACATATCTTATCAGGAAGTGGACCAGATCCCGACAGGCAGTCAAAACCCGACAGCAACCCCCCCCCCCCCCCCCCCCCCCCCCCCTGGTGCAGATATGTAGTCCTGGTTTCCCTTATCGACATTGGCAATTTTACTGATGCAGGACCGCCAAAGTTGATTAGGAAAGCTGGGTCAGCGTGTGACCACTTCACAGGTGAGTTGCTATGCCCTAAGTATTAACAGTTCGGTTTTGGGGGCCACATGTGAAGGACTAAGGAGGGCCGCCGAACAACGCCCAAAGGGCCGCAGGTTGGGCACCTAGGATTTACATGGTTCTTCAGCCTGCCTACATGGTTCTTCAGTTCACCTACGTGGTTATTCAGTTCACCTTCATGATCATTTAGTACACCTACATGGTTCTTCAGTTCATCTACATGGTTCTTCAGTTTACCTACATGGTCCTTCAGTCCACCTACATGGCTCTTCTGTCCACCTACATGGTCCTGTAGTCAACCTACATGATCATTTAGCTCACCTACATGGTTCTTCAGCCCGCCTACATGGTTCTTTAGTCCACCTACACCAGTGGTGGGCAACTGAGTTGATATGGAGGGCCACAAGTGCAGCCCTCGACATCACTAAAGGGCCGCATATAACATTGATCCAGACCCCCCCCCCCCCTCCATGTATCTCAGCAGGTGGTGGACCAGCTCCCGACAGGCAGTCAAAAGCTGACAGCACACCCCCCCCCCCCTCCTACCCTTGGTGCAGCGGTCATATGTAGACCTGGTTTCCCCAATCAACATTGACAATTTTACTGATATAGGACCGTCAAAGTTGAATAGGAAAGCAGGGTCAGTGTGTGATCACTACACAGGTGAGTTCCTATGTCCTAGGCATTAATAGTTAGGTTTTGGGGGCTGCATGTGGAGGATCAAGGGGGGCCACCGAACACCACCCAAAGGGCCGCATGCTGCCCCCAGGCCGCAGGTTGGGCACCTGTCTGGCAGGTGATGCATTAATCAAAATTTAGCAGAACAGAATGACAAATTCTTAGTCAACTTTAGCCCGTCGTGCCTGTATTTCATCAGCAACGTTAGCTAGTTTCCTTAAGTTCCACGGCCATCGATGGGTTAATCGCTTCGTATTCTGGGAGGGAGCGAAATTTTGTACATTTGCACGGATGATTAGCTGCAGCTGTGCTAGAAGAAAAATTTTCAGTCCATAATTAAGTTAAACTTTTAATGCTTTCGATTTGCATATGACAAAACGCACATCACTTGCGAGGAGAACAATGCAGAAGAGATGCGGCTCGAGATTGTCCCAGGCCCCTCATCCTTGCTGGCAGCCCATATTTGCATAGTCTTTTAAATAAAAAGACAAGCCAATTATTCTATTTTTTTTAAGAACAGAAAAAAAATTGTAATTAATATTGAAAAATAAAAAGTTGATACTGAATGCTTGAAAGATGAAAGTTGGGTTTACTTCAAGAGACAACTGATGACCAAGAAATGCACAGATATTAGGCTGCCACGTGATATCTATTTACCATTGTAGGATATTAACCACCTGAGTGTTTGCAAACATAACTCGCCCAGAACTAACTTAAGGGCATCTAACCTGTCTGGAGGGACCCTGCTGCGTCTCTGCATGTTGGCAACCCCGGATAGCCTACATGGTTCTTCAATCCACCTACATGGCCTTCCTACAAGGTTTTTCAGTTCAACTACATGGTTCTTCAGTCCACCTACATGGCCTTTCTACATGGTTCTTCAGTCCATCTACATGGCCTTCCTACATGGTTCTTCAGTTCAACTACATGGTTCTTCAGTCCACCTACATGGTTCTTCAATTCAACTTCATGGTTCTTCAGTCCACCTACATGGTTCTTCAGTCCACCTACATGGTTCTTAAGTGCATGTCACTGCTTAATGAATAATAAAGCATATCTGATGTTGTGACCCATGTTAAGACTCCTTTTGAATGATAACAATAGCAACCTACATGGTTCTTCAGTTCACCTAAAAGATCCTTCAGTTCATCTACATGCTCCTTCCGTCCATCCACATGGTCCTTCCGTCCATCCACATGGTCCTTCAGTCCATCCACATGGTCCTTCAGTCCATCTACACGGTCCTTCAATCTATCTACATAGTCCTACAGTCAACCTGTTACTGCTAAATTAATAAGCATATCTCATATTGAGACCCCTGTTGAGACTCCTTTTGTTGGATAACAATGGCAACCTACATAGTTCTTCAGTTCACCTACATGGTCCTTCAGTTCACCTACATGGTGCTTCAGTTCAATTACATGGTCCTTCAGTTCAATTACATGGCCCTTTAGTCCACCTACATAGTCCTTCAATCAACTTGTCAATGCTAAATTAATAATAAAGCATATCTGATGTTAAGCCCCCTGTTGAGACTCCTTTTAAAGAATAACAATTGCAACCTACATGGTTCCTTAATTCGCCTACATGGTCCTTCACTCAGCCTATATAGTTGTTCAGTGAATGTCACTGCTTCATGAATAATAAAGCATATCTGATGTTAAGACCCATGTTAAGACCTCTTTTGATGGATAACAATAGCAACCTACATGGTTCTTAAGAACACCTATATAGTTCTTCAGTCCAGCTATATGATCTTCACTCCAACTACATGGATCTTCAGTCCACCATGGTTCTTCTTCTGAGATCTGCCTCTGTTGTGTCATCAAAAAGAGTGTTTATGCCATTGAATGACCTGCTTGTTACTGCAGGCACTGTCACATGGGAGGGGGGGGGGATGTTTAATTTCGATAAACCATATAAAGGCCCTCATACACGGGCCCGTTTCCCATCGGATTCCGGGACGATCGATTCCAGGCGCGTGCACGCGAAACGATCGTCCCGGAATCGCGTGAAGCCCACCTTGTCTGTCCGATCGTTCGGGGGCCCAGAATCGGATAGAGAACCAACATGTTGGTCTTTCTGATCCGATTCTGCACACATCAGGGGGAGTTGCCATTTGTGGAGTAAGCGATCGGACACGGAATCGTCCAGGAATCCGTGGGACAAGGTGGTATGTAGCGATCGGACACACTTAATTGAGCGATCGTTTGGACCTCCGATTCCCGCTGAGATCGCCGGAATCAATCGGATAGGTGATCGATCGGCCATGGAATCCGACTGTGTATGGCTAGCTTAATTCTTCTTGAAAGGATTGAAAACGCATTCAATGCCCAGAGGATTAAAGAGAAAATAATGCACATTACAATATTTCACAAAAATGCCCTTTCTTTGCATGATCATGATGCCAACATCCCAACATAGAATTGAAACACCAGAAGGAAGACCCAAACTCAACACCAGAAGGAAGACCCAAACCCAACACCAGAAGGAAGATCTAAATTGAAAACCAAAAGGAAGATCCAAACCCAACACCAAAAGGAAAACCCAAACACAATACCAGAAGGAAGACAGCATTAGAAGACTAGTTTCTTTGAGTTACGATTCGAGGTGACTAACAAGACCACAGCTTAAGGCACAACTTAACAGGTCAACAATAGGTCAAGTTACAGCATGAAGCTACTGCTAGGACATCATAAAAAGAGGCTTGCCAAGGCTGTGAAACACCACCAATGGACTAATATAACTAAAATAGACTGAATCAAAATTTAACATTGTCGGTATGGCCATCATCATCAAATAGGCAAAAGGAAGGTTCTTTTATATATGTGTTTTCCATTGTACGATTGAGGTCATCTGTCTAACAAAGGTGGTTATTAACGAGTTCTTAAAAAGCTGTGAACATGGTGATTCCATTAAGGACTGGGTTGAGGAAATCCGATTTCTGAAGAACAGGGAGGAGCAAAATGCTCTATGACCGATGTACACAATTCTCTGACATATGGATCCTATCTATCCTATCACTCTATCCTAGAGTGATTTGGTACCACTAGCTCTTGACCGTGGTTAGTCTGGATGGTTCCAATAGAACACATGATGATAGTTACAGGTGGTATTTATCAATACCTCAATGGGATGGGCCCTTATTTCTCAAGGATCTGAGAGCCCATCCCACCCTCTCCTATTTCCCTCTTTACTTTCTAATTGATTAAATCTTTTTCTTCCTTTTCCAATTCTTCCTCTGACTATCCCAACATCCCTCTATATACCAACTAGATTTCTGTTTCCTTGTCTGACAATTGGCTTCCATATGCTATCTGTGAAATAACTTCACCAACACCCAGACTTCTTGGTTGTTGTCCACGTCGCCAAGTCTCCCACTAAATATTACAGTGTACCTTGTGTGGACTATAATCCCTCGCAGGAGACAAGATATATTATTTGTTTTGCCTATGGTCGTAGTATTATAAGACATAACCTGTTTATTGATAGAGAAAACGATTTCTGTTTCCTTGTGTTTTTCTTTACTGTTATTACAATTATTATAAAAATATTTTTGAATACATTGCATTCCATGATTTTTTTTACAATGAAACAATAAACTTTAGGCTATAAACATGCCGAACACTTATCATATCCGGTGGAATATAACTACTGCTAGCTACACAATGACCTGGTAGAATGAGAACATTCACAGGCCACAGAGAATGTACCATGGGGGAAGGGTGACCCAGTTGTTGTTGACTTGGGAGGTGGAGGTTAAATCTAAACTTCACCCTTCAGCCTTAAATGTCTATACAAGTTTCTCTAGTTTTTCTTTCTTATCTCAATGCACACGGTGATGTGGTCTAGAACCTTCTCACTGTGTATCATAGAAGCAAAAGAGTTTGACTAATTTCCCAGATAGAGGATGTACAGCATCATCTTGTCCTTTCCTTATTGGCCCCCTTCAGATTAAAGATGGTCAAACTTTTTCCTCTTTCCAATAGAGAAATCCGGAAACCTCTACATTTGCTACATCTCTGCTCATTGAAGTGGTCAAGCTGAGACATGCCATGGCACCTTATCACCAAGGGCCAGATAAAAAACTTAAAGGGGCCAGATATGGCCCACAGGCCGTAGTTTGTGCCAATATTGACTGGTATTATAAACAGTCCCAAATACCAGTCAGTATTGGCACAAAACCTTAGGCTTCTGCTAGAAAATTGAACATGAAGAGGAACTTCATCTTTCAGCATGACAACAACCCAAAGCATCAAAATCAACAAAGGAATGGCTTCAAAAGGAAGAAAATTTAAGTTTTGGAATGGCCCAGCCAGAGCCTAGAGCTAAATCCGATTGAAAATCTGTGATCTGAAGAGGGCTGTGCACAGGAGATGCCCTCAGAATCAAAGAGTGGGCAAATCTTGCCAAGTCCTAATGTGCAATGCTGATACCCAAAATGTGCCATGCTGATAGACTCATATCCAAAATGTGCCATGCTGATAGACTCATATCCAAAATGTGCCATGCTGAGACTCATACTCAAAAATACAGAGTGCTGTAATAAAATCAAAAGGTGCTTCAACAAAGTATTCGTTTTAGGGTGTGGACACTTATGTACCATATTATTTTATATTTTTTCTTCCCTACACCTAAAAGATTTCAGTTTTTCATTTTAGTGGTATAGTTTATAGGTCACATAGGTGGAACAAGTCCTGAAATGATGTATCTTTGTCTCACTTTTGTACAGCACAGGAACCTGACATTTTACCAGGGGTGTGTAGACTTTTTATATCCACTGTATAATTGAAACTCATGATGTGGACAGGTCTCCTACTTTGTGGAAGCAATGTACAGCACCACACACCAGCCAAACTCGGCCCACGGCTGCCGGTGATTGCAACTTGGCTCCCCACCAGCTCACCTGGCAGATGGAAGATCTGCACATAGCCAATCTCCCATCTGAACTGTATTGTTTATATTTGCAGAGCCACACATATATAGCCATGCAGAGTGTGTGTGGGGAAAGCTGCACTCTGGCAGATTCCCCACCAGGCCCCCCCTCCCCCGTGTATAAGGAAGAAGAGATTCCGAAGTGTGCTCTTTAGTGACACCATTTTTGTGGCTGAAATTGGGTACTGGATGGGATTTTTTTCCTTATTCATTCAAACATATCTTTTTTCCTGATTTCCTGCTCTAAATACTGGGTGCGTCTTATGGTCAGGTGTGTCTGATAGTCAAAAAAATACAGCAATGGAAAATCCTCACGGAAAGGGGAGCAGAAGATTCAAGGTAGACAAAAAAAACCAGACAGAAAAAGCCTCTATTGTTGTTACAGGTCCTCTTTATAATGGTGCTTCCCAAAAAAAGGCAACGTGTGAACAATAAGAGACACTCTACTAAACGAGCTTTGCGACGTACAACAAAAATGGGCAACACTTGATAAAATAATGTAAATGACTCAGCAGATATGGTGAGACAGTTGGGTAACCCACTCCCCGCCGCCTTGCAGCATTTCAGAGCTGGCTAATGGAGTTTCTCTTTTCCTTTTAATAGGTTTTAAAAAAAAAAAATCAAGGTAACTTAAATATTATTTAACATAAAGTGCATATCGGATTAAAAGGGAAAATATTTCTTCCATTCATTGGTGGGTGAGCACCGGACGCAGCCGAACGAATCATGAATAATAGAGATTGTAAAAGGGAGAGGACGTTGAGTGTTAAGTACAAGGGCTCTGGATGTTTGAGTACTTTGCATATATTTGAAGACTGAGTGCTCGTTTTTCAGATATTTTGTAACATATATTCTTGTAGAACGCATTAATATACAAAAAAAAAAAACGCTTGGTACATCCATTAACTGTATTTGAAGAACATGTAAATCAGTGGAGTGTAAACGTTTACCTTTGCAGAGCGTTCTCCTACTTACTGCAGGGGTTAAAGTGTACCTGAACTTGCCTAGAACCGGCCCACCACCAACATTCCCATGACAATATTTGAGAGAAGACATGGCGCCATGTAAGCAAGGGCCAGATGTTAAAACTAAAACGCCCAAGGGACATAGTTTGCACATGTCTGGTCCAAAGTATGATGAAGAGAAATAAAGGGTTTCTTATTTATCTCCAGTGTTACCCTCTCCCACCCGACGCTTATATATAGACAGTAAGGAAGATGTGGGTTCCCAGGTCAATGCATCCCAGACATAAATCCCTGAATCTCCTCCACACTCTTCACCAATAGATAAGTCCCTACGGCTGCGCCCTTCCAGCACTCGGTTGCCCCCAGTTGTTACAAACACATGAAGTATGATGTCTGAGACCAGGACTAGAAAGGACCAAGTGAAAAAGTGGATCACCTTAGGTAGACACTCGGAGGAGGACACAAAGGAGAATTTAGAAGCTATGGTGACCACAAGGGTTATGAAGGTCACATGATGAGGCTGGCTGCTAAAGGCAACCATCACTGCGCAAACAGTACCTGGTACTAAGTACAGTGCTAAGTCAGGAGCGTAGTCAGGTCCAAGCAGGGTCAGGGCTGGCAGCAGACAGAGAATGGTCGGGTACAAAGAGCATGTCAGAGTCCGAAGGAGGGTCAGCCAAAAGGACTAGTCTGATGAATGGGAACACCTTGGAAGGCATTCTGGAACTCGGAGAAGGATGTGCAAACCTGGCAGGTAGAGGCATTTAGAAGCTACAGTGACAACAGCTGTGACAACAAGGGTTATGACGGTGCTCCAGGTCACAGGATCAGGGTTGGCTGCTAACGTAACCACCACTACACAAACAGTACTGGTACTAGGTACAGCGCGTAGTCAGGTCCAAGCAGGGTCAGGGCTGGCAGAAGACAACAAGGGTTATGATCACATGAGGTGCATCTAATGACATGATGAGGTCCTGCAGGTCCTATCCTCAAGATCTCAAAATTGTCAACATAGGAAAACCAAAATTACTTCAACTCCCAAAAAAACAAAAAGGTGCCAACACAGGAGCCAGCTCACAACACTTCGACAAATAAGCCGTAAATACATTTGATGTGTAAAATTCTAGGAAACAAAAGCTTCTCAACGACCCTGACGCTGTCCATCATCCATCCAGAGGGACGTTTCCACATGACATGTCCCCCAGCACGACTCAGGAGCCAAAAAAAATCAGATCCGTGTCATACGTCAATGACGTATCGATAAAGCTTTTGACGGCGAGAAGGAGGGGGGACCGCGCAGCGCATTGAATATTTTTATCTACAGCTTCCAACGTTCAGCGGAACACGCAGCGCGCTATGCTCCAGAGACGTCTCAATGAACAGCATTCCAAGGTTGCCGAGGAAACTAAAGTTGAATGATGGAGCGTGTTGGCTGTTATTTATTACGCTTTTATACAGCTGTAAACAAATATTAAAGGGGCATCCGATGTGATTTTATGTGTGGACAATGTATTAGTATTACCAGTGGTGCCAAACTCCCGCCACGGGGGCCAATGTAATTTTTTTGGGCCCGCGAGATTGGTGTTTAAATTTCATTTTGCCATAAATGTGTTTTTTTATTGTATGTGTTGTAGTATAACCAGGGGTGCACATAACTTTTTTAGTGAGCACCTCAGATGAGTACCAGGAGATGGTGTTTGGTACTCACCCCATATGTAGGGTGGTCTTCCTCACTGTCTCCATCACTGTCCCCTGCATCAGCCTCCTGCATGGTAGATTCTGCTGCAGATGGACCTCCCTGTTCCTGATTGAGCCTCCGATTAGCTGTCTCCATCCACAGGTCACCAGCTGGCGTGTCTCCAAGATGTGAAGAAGCAGCGCTTGATGCTGTTCGGGCGCTGTTTTTTCGCATCTTTGTTATGCTAAATTAATAGGGCCCTAAGCAATGGGCAAACTGCGTGCAAGTTGCTGGATATCCTCCGGCAAATGTGTGGGCGTGCATCTTTTTTTCACCTAGTGCAGGGAAACACAGTAGATACATGGCCTAAGGGTCCCCATACACCTTTAGATTTCTCGGTCAGATTTCCTTTAGATCTCCTTTTCTTTTACCAAAACCATGTAATATGAGGGACTTTCTAAATCATTAAGTTTACCTGTGCTCAATCACAGAGGACCCGGCACTACATAGTTGTTGGTCGATCTAAAGGAAATCTGACCCTTACATATGACTTCTCTTATGCCTGGCATACACATGCCGATAAGTGGCCGATTTTTCACCTGACCGACGGGCGTGCGCGCTCGCGCCGACGGTCAGCGGAAAAATCGGACGCTTATCGGCATGTGCCCACATGGGACGACAGATCCCTGTCGCCCCACAGCTCGGCCGGCCAGAGAACGGACATGTCTGATCTTCTCTGGCCGATGCAAGCCAATGCCATTAGCTTCAATGAAGACCGGCGTCTTCATTGAAGCTAATGGCCAGCACACAAAGGGTGCCAGCCGACTGAAGCAGCCCCATAATGCACCAGGATGTAAACGTGATGACGTCATCACGTTTGCATTCCGACGTATATCAGAGCATGTCTGTCGGCACCCATCTGTGGTTGTATGGCAGGCATTATTTTCAATCCCCAGATCTCCCAGATCTAAAAGTCCAATCCCTAACAGCAACCTTTCAGTTATATTAATGTTTCCCTAATGTTCCCTAATCCAAGGGACATAAATTGTATACATTTAACAATAAAACTGAAAGAAGTTTGGTAATTTGCATGATACAGTGGAGCTGCAATACCAATTTCAGCCACAGTGTCGCTAGTGAGTAGTGATGCGCGGCATAGGCAATATTCGAATTCGCAATATTGGTCTGCATTACTAGGCTTTGACCCCATTTACGTACTGGCGGCTGAAATATAATGCATCCCCCCCAACAACAAGGCACACCCAAAGATACGGTACTGTAACTGGACAGGGGGGATCAGAGGGGGCAATCAGAATGACACAGGAGGATCAGAAGGGGTTACTAAAATGGTAATCCCCCCTCTGAGTCTCCTGTGACATTTTGATTCCCCCTTTGGATAACCCGTGTTTAATTTTAAGTGATCCCCCCCACCCTGATACCCCAGTGCTGTATTCATCTTCATAGAAAAATAAGACATCCCCTGAAAATAGGACATAGGGCATCTTTGGAAGCAAAAATGAATATAAGGCACTGTCCTATTTTCGTGGAAACACGGTATTCACATAAAAAATGTGTGAATATTTCTGATCAACACAACTTTATACCTTGTAGTTTCAATGAAAAAGGCCTCTATTATGCGCCCATCGGGAACGCGCCTCTAAACGCATGACGAAAATACATTCCGCCCACGAATCATTAGAGGGGAACCAGCATTTTGTATAATGAAATGAATACACATTTATTCAAATCAACACAACAGACGACGTTGATTCAGATCACAGACAGCTGTTTGCGCTTTTAATGAATCTCATATTCGCGCGTTCGCCTGCCTGGAATATAAAACAAGTCTATGTATTTATATATTATATATATTTAGGTGCGCGCCGTAAAAATCCCTCCTGTCAGTTACAGCTCCGTCATAAATATTCAGCTCCGTCTCCTTCAGAATGTTTCACTCTTAAAGTGTAAATTAGAACCTTGAGAGATGTGTGTTCAAAGTTTAAAGGATATCTGTTCATGTACCCCCCCCCCCCCTCCCCTCCCCCCAACTCCTCGCCCGGGGAGAAATCCTGAATTAACACAACTGTAGCGCAATGCCGGATAGTGGCGGAGGAGAAAAGTCTTTGACGTTCTCCCCTGAGAAGGAGCGATTATGAGGGTTATGATCACCTTGTATATATATAGAGGAAACCTGGTGAAAATACCTGTCATTATCTATCTATCTATCTATCTATCTATCTATCTATCTATCTATCTATCTATCTATATTTTTAGAATAGATAGATAGATAGATAGCTAGATAGATATGTATAGATAGATAGATAATAGCTAGATAGATTAGATAGATAGATAGATAGATATATATAGATAGATAGATAGTAGATAGATAGATAGATAGATAGTAGATAGATAGAATAGATAGATAGATAGATAGCTAGATAGCTAGATAGATAGATAGAATGTGATAGATATGTGATAGATAGATAGATAGATAGTAGTAGATAGATCAGATAGATAGATAGATAGATAGATAGATAGATAGATAGATAGCTAGATAGATAGTAGATAGATAGACAGATAGAGAGACTAGATTGATAGATAGATAGATATGGGATAGATAGATAGATAGCATAGATAGATAGATAGAAGATAGATAGATAGATAGATAGATAGATAGATAGATAGATATTAGATCGATAGATAGATAGACTGAGGAGATAGATAGATGATCGATAGATAGATAGCTAGAGAGATAATGATAATGATAGATATTAGATTGATAGATAGATAGATAGATAGATAGATAGATTAGATAGAAGATAGCTAGAAGATAGGGATAGATAGATAGAATGATAGATGATAGATAATATGGGATAGATAGAATAGTAGAATAAGATAGATAGATAGATAGATAGATAGATAGATAGATAGATAGATAGATAGATAGATAGATAGATAGATAGCTAGATATTAGATAGATAGATTAGATATTAGATAGAAGATGATAGATAGATAGATAGATAGAGTAGCATAGATAGATAGATAGATAGTAGATAGATAGATAGTAGATAGATAGAATAGATGATAGATAGATAGATAGCTAGATAGATAGATATAGATAGATAGTCGGGGATAGATAGATAGATGATAGATAGCATAGATCGATAGATAGCTAGTATAGGATCGCTAGATAGATAGATATTAGAAGCCATAGATAGATAATAGATAGGGGGAGGATAGATAGATAGATAGATAGGTAGATATTAGGGAGTAAGATATTAGAGTAGATAGATAGATCGATAGATAGATAGATAGATAGATAGATAGATAGATAGTAGATAGATAGATAGATAGATAGATAGATAGAGATAGAAGATAGATAGAGAGAATAGATAGCATAGATAGATAGATAGATAGATATGGGATAGATAGATAGGACATAGATAGATATGGGATTAGAGAGATAGATAGATAGATAGATAGATAGATAGATTAGATAGATAGATAGATAGATAGATAGATAGCTAGATAGTGATAGATAGATAGATAGATAGATAGATAGATAGATAGATAGATAGATAGAGTGATATCTAGATAGATAGATAGATAGATAGATATGGGATAGATAGCTAGATGAGATAGAT
>CM070034.1:161427814-161439772 GCA_036250615.1 Ptychadena robeensis
GGCAGAGGGAGTCATTCAAGAGATCGGAGCCGCTGCGGACGCGTGGATCGGTGAGTGAGCACCGCGGGGCTCCGATCAGTGTTGGACGAGTCCCAACCGCTAGGGAGGTTAAGGTGTATGGGGGGCTTAAGACTTTAATAGTAGTTGAATGTTAAAATCTGCAAATGTTTGCTATGTGCAGGGCAGCACAAAAGTGATACAAAGCATAAGAACCAAAAACTAGCTACCTTGTTTCCCTGAAAATTAGACAGTGTCTTATATAAATTTTTGCTCCCAAAGATGCCCTATGTCTTATTTTTCCATGAAGAATACGGCACTGGAGTATCAGGGTGGGGGGATCACTTGGGGGGAATAAAAATGGCACAGGAGACACAGAGGGGAGGATTACCAGTTTAGTAACCCCTTTTGATCCTCCTGTGTCATTTTGATTGCCCCCTCTGATCCAGAGTTACAGTGCCGTATCTTCGGGGGTGCCTTATATTTCAGCATGAATCAAAAATATAAGGGTGCCTTATTTTTGGGTAACAGGGTATGCGTAGCTGTAGTATTGGTTGTAGGCACATCTGCATACTAACAATTAGGAGGTATTCCGGGTCTGAGATCTGCAGCACACAGCATCCTCCTCTGTCCGCCCTTTACCTGATGTGTCGAAAAGAAGCCGTTCATGTCATCTGTAAGTAACCGTAAGTGTTCACTAGAGGAATCTTCTGGCTGAAGCTGGTATTGCAGGAGATTTGTTTTTCCAATTGAGATTAAAGCTTCAACACATTAAATAGCTGTACAAAAAACTTCAATTTATCATGTATAAACTACTGTAAAAGTAATTTTTTTACCAGAATTCTTTTAGTTTTTAAATTGTTAAATTTGTGCAATTTATGTCAATTGGATAACCACAGGGAAACAACTATGAAAGGTTGCAGTAAGAGGTGTGAAACTGGGAAGGTAGGTACTCTCAGTTTTAAATTACTAATAAAAAAAAAGATTGGACTTCTAAGGGTGTTGGAGTTCTGGGGGATGAAAGTCAGAGTAGGCATATGTAAGGGTAAAATCTGACAAGAGAGAAGCAGCTGGAACATGACTATGAAAGGGTGACATTTGGACTGCATGTAGTCTCAGGGGTTAGTTACTAATTCAAAAAATGTCAGGGTCACACTACTGAGGTATGAGATCTGGGGGTTCAAACGTGTTGTACTGTGAGAGTTACATTTGACCCAAAGCCAGCTGTTGATTTGTGGATGGAGGCAGCTAATTGGAGGCTCAATCAGGAGCAGGGAGGTCCTGCTGCAGCAGAACCTACAATGCAGGAAGCTGACACAGAGGACAGTGAGAGAGACAGTGAGGAAGACTGCGCTTATTAATACCACTCTATGTGCGTACCAAACACCATCTCCTGGCACTCATCAACCTCATCATAATTCCAATATCTTTTCCATCACGCCGGAATCCTCCTTAAAAAATAAGTTATTTCTGTCTTTTCCGTGGAGAGATCCGCGAAGCATATTGAAATGTCGCCGTCCTCATGCATTAATTCGGCCGCCTGTTCTATTCTGAGAGCCTTGTTGCGTATAGTCAGAGACATCTGCTGGAGCCAATACCCGTCTAGCAGGATTGTGAACCAGCTGCAGAGTCACAGCGTGAAAAAATGTGAGATGTCAGCCGGTGTGACAGGGAAGTGCCTGCTGAGCACGGGAGGGCGCAGGTACAGAGCGTTTGTGGTGATGCACACGATAAAGTTCTGTAATAACAGCGACTGATGGAGTGAAGACCCTGGGGTGAAATATTGAACCAATTACATGGTGGTATCATCCAAGACATCATCCAAGGTCGCCACTAACCTTAAATGTTCACAAATGCCTTAGCTTCAGACTTTACACTTGCAATCTTATCACCAAGGGAGGAGAAGCTGAGGAAATGCCTCATCTAGGCGCAGCAGACGACTGACATCATCTGGGCCTAGCCAAGGTCTCTGTCAACTTTTTTGTTGATAAATGGTGAAGAGTTTAGATTTTCAAGTCAACGGGCTGAAAAAATACAGACTATGACTTAAAAACTTTGACCAAGGGAAAGCATGCACCGAGTAAGGACGGACCTCGCCAAAAACACACCGGCGAAAAGTAAAACAGCGTCAGGAACTTTGTTGCTTCTGATGCCGCCATATCAATAATAATAAGATGTTGTCAAACCCATTGACCGGCCATTCTTCATTCTGCTCACATGCACTGTTATTACAGAAACAATAAATTCTTCACCTCCGACTTATTTTAGGAGCTTCTTCTGAGAAGAATTCTGACTCCCGATGTTTCATATATATGTATAGTTCATATATATTGTATAGATTATTATAGTTCCAGGTCCATAATGTCCTCACTGTGTAGAACATTGCAGAGGATGTTGGCTTTGTGTAAATGAGGAAATAATAACAGCAATAACAACATTCCAGGTCCATAATGTCCTCACTGTGTAGAACACGGCAGAGGATGTTGGCTTTGTGTAAATGAGGAAATAATAACAACATGTCTACCAGAGGAACTACTGACCTTTCCTACCTTCCTTCTGCTTGCAGTAAAGACACAAAAATAGGTACATAGGTCCGCAATGAGGACAATAACGGAGGAAAAAAAAGGAAAGGAGAAAAAAAGAGTGAAGATGAAAGAAAAGTAAGAGGAATGGAGTGCAAGGGAAGAGAATAGGGAAGGAAACGACAAGGAAGAAAAGGGCAGTGTAAGATGAAAGAACTGGAAGGGAAGAGGAAGAGAATGGGAAGAGGTGAGAAGTGGAATGGAAGAGGAAAGGAAGAGAAAAAGAGGGGTTAAAGGGAAGAGGAGATGAAGTGAAGAGGAGAGGAAAGGAAGAGAAGAGAAGAGGAAAGGAAGAAAGAGGACTGTAACATGTGAGAAGTGGAAGGGAAGAGAAAAGGAAGGAAAGACAAGTGGAAGGGAAGAAAAAAGAGGGGTTAAAGGGAAGAGGAGAGCAGGAGAAGTAAAAATGAAAGGAAGAAAGAGGACTGCACGATGTGAGAAGTGGATGGGAAGATAAGAGGAAAGGAAAGGGAAAATAACAAAGGGGAAGAAAATAGGAGTGGAACAGAGGAGAGGAGGAAAAGAAGGGAAGAGAAAATCAAAGGGACAAGAAGAGGAGTTTAGGGGAAGTGGAGAGCAGTAGAAGAGAAAAGGAAGGACAGAGGATTAGAAAGGAAGAGTGGTGAAAGAGAAGGGGAGAGGAAAGGAAGAAAGAGGACTGTAAGATGTGAGAAGTGGAAGGGAAGAGAAAAGGAAGAAAAGACAAGTGGAAGGAAAGATAAGAGGAAAGGAAGAGAAAAGAGGGGTAAATGAAAGAGGAGAGCAGTAGAAGTGAAAAGGAAAGGAATAGGAGAGGAAGGGAAGAGAAGTGGAAGGGAAGAGAACTGAAAAGCAAGGGAAGGGATTATAAGAGCAAATAACAAAAGGGAAGAAAACAGGAGTGGAACGGAGAAGAGGAAAAGAAGGGAAGAGAAAATAAAACGAAGAGGGAAGAAGGAAGGAAGGGAAGAGACGGTAAGAGGCAAGGAAGGCATGAGGAGATGAGTGAAAGGGATAAGAAGAGGAGTTAAGGGGAAGTGGAGGGCAGTAGATGAGAAAAGGACAGAGAATCAGAAAGAAAAAGAGGTGGAAGGTAAAGGGAGATGAAGGGAAGAGGACAGAAAAGCAAAGGAAGCAAAGAAGAGGTAAGGAAAGGGGAAAGAGAGAAGAATATATTAAGTGGTAAGAAAAGGAAGAACAGAAAGGAACATGAAAGAGGAAAGAAAGGGAAATCATCAGAGGAGTAAAGGAAGAAGAGAGGAAAGATGAAAAATAAGCAGAAAAAGAAATCTGAAAGAGATGAAGAAAGGAAGAGGAGAAAGAAATAGGAAAGGATATAGGGAGAGGAATAAATCTTACGGAAGTGATTTAGAACAGAAGATAGAAGGGAAGCAACAAGAATTTAGAAAGGTCTAGCCAAAGTCTCTGTCAACTTTTCTGTTGATAAATGGGGAAGAGTTTAGATTCTCTTTCAATAGACAAGTCAACAGGGTGAAAAATATATAGACTCTGACTTCAACTCAGTAAGCACGGACCTCCCCAAAAACTGTCTCTGAGTTAGCGAAAAGTAAAAAAGCGCCAGGAACTTTGTTGCTCCTGATGCCGTCATATCTAGTTGAAGAGCCCAATAATGATACGCTGCTGCCAAACCCATTGACCGACCATTCATCATTCCGCCCACCTGCTCTGTTATTACAGGAACAATAAAAATGACTTCAGTTGAGTTTCCTTCACCTCCGACATCCGACTTATTTTAGGAGCTTCTTCCGAGAATTCTGACTCCCGAGGTTTCATGGTTTTGTATAGATTATTATAGTTCCAGGTCCATAATGTCCTCACTGTGTAGAACACGGCAGAGGATGTTGGCTTTGTGTAAATTAGGAAATAATAACAACATGTCTACCAGAGGAACTACTGACCTTTCCTACCTTCCTTCAGTTTACAGAAAATTGCTACGATGCGAAAGCACAAAAATTTGCACACAGGTCCGCAATGAGGACAAGACAATAATGGAGGAAGAAAGCAGATAAAAGTAAGTGAAGAGGAGAAGAGTGGAAGGGAACAGGAGGGAAGTGAAAGTGAATGGAAGAGGAGAGGAAATGAAGGGAAGCGGAATGGAAAGGAAATGACTGGAATGTGACAGAAGTGAAAGAGGAAAGCAAAGGAAAGGAATGAGTGGAGAGAAATAGAAGAGGAGAGGAACGAAAGGGAAGAGCAGAGGAGTGGAAGGGAACAGAAGAGGAAGTTATGGGAATTTGAATGGAAAGGAATGGAAGAGGAGAGGAAATGACGAGAAGAGGGTAGAAAGGCAAGAGTACAGAAAAGAAATGTGTAGAAGAAAGAAGGGGAAGAGGAGAAGGAATGAAGGGAAAATTAATTGGAAAGGAGAGGAAATAAAAGGAAGATAAATTGAAAGGAAGAGGAAAGGAAAGAAATATAAGAGGAAATAAAGGAAAGAGGAATGAAAAATGAATGGAGAGGAAATGTGGGGAAGAGGAGAGGAAAGAAAAGGAAGAGGAAGTAAAGGGAACATGAATGGAAAGAAATGGAAGAGGAGAGGTAATGAGGGGAAGAGGAAAATAAATGATGGGAAGAGGGTTGAAAGGAAAAAAAAGGGATGAGGAGAAGTAATGAAGGGAAAGGAATGGAAAAGGAAAGGAAATTAAATGAAGAGGGAGGAATGAAGAGGAAAGGAAAGAAATATAAGAGAAAATATAGGAAATCGGAATCCAATCAAATGGAAGAGGGAAGGAAATGAAGGGAAGAGGAAAGCAAGACAAGGGAAGAGGAGTGGAAAGGAAGACAAGAGGAGTAGAAGCGAAGAGAAGAGTGGAAGGAAGAGTAAAAGAAAGGAAGAAGGGTGTAAGAGAAAAGTAGGGAAGAGCAGAGGAAATAAAGGGAAGAGGAGAAGTAACGACGTGAAAAAGAATAGAAAAGAAGAGGAAATGAAAGGAAGATGGAGGAACGGAAAGGAAATAAATGTAAGAGGAAATAAAGAAAAGAAGAATACAAAGGAATGCATGAGGGGAGGAAATGAAGGGAAGAGGAGAGGAAAGCAAGGGAAGGGAACAGGTGTGGAGGAAGAGAAGAGGAGTAGAAGGGAAGAGGAGAGGAAAGGAAGGAAAGAAAAGTTGAAGGAAGAGTAGAATGGAGGAAGAGTGTGTAAAAAAAAAGTAGTTGAAGGGAAGAGGAGAAGAAAGAAAGGGAAGAGTAGAAGAAAGGAAGAGTGTGTAAGAGAAGAGTTGAAGGGAAGAGGAGAGGAAAGGAAGCAAAGCAAAGAGTGCTGATAATAGGGAGGAATGCATTAAAAAAAAAACACTCACTTGTAATGAGTGGAGTGATTTAAGAAGATCCCCCAAGCCCTCCCTCACTTCTTGGCCCTGCTTACGTATAGCCGCCATGATACGTCACGACAACTAAGTGTTTGCTGGGTGATTCTGTCATCTCGCACTTCAATTAAAGTACATTGAGCAAAATTCCCATAGAACACCATTGAACGCCCCCAGTGGTCACCCGCAGTATTACACCCAGAGTTAACCCTTGAAAGCCTGGCGAACAAAGATGGAATCGCTCATAGGATTGTACAGAAGCATGTAAGTATGTTATTTTAGGATCATGGAGCCCTAAGCAATCATCGAACCAGCTCAGAGGTAAGTCAAACTTTAATTTTACATATGTTATTTTTACATATTGAGTGTGCATCTGCTTTAAGTAACTTAGTGACTGTTTCCAGTTTTGAGGGACACAACGTATCTTCTCTATGACCGGACCCCATAACACAATCTTTCAGTTCTAACCTAGGAAAAAAACCTTAAAATCAGTGTTTTATGATAGTTTTACGCTCCATAACACCCACATTCCTATGACGTGATATCACTTCCTGCGCCAGCTTAAACGCCGAAAATAAATACACCTCGTTAAAAACTCGCGCTTCCCAAATTAACATCTCGCCTGGCGAATTCAGCGCCTTCAAACGCCGTACTTAAATATCCATTATGAACTATTCAACTATTCTAACATTTTGTTTACATGCTTAATGGCTTAAACAGTCATTTTGCGTAGAACGCGAGTCTCCCTTCTGCTATGTTTCATGGAATTATGGTACTTGTACCCATTAAAACCCACATCTAAGTGAAGCTTTAATTGAATGTTTCACTAACCGTTTTCGAGATGACAGCAGGACGCAAGAAAATGGCACTCTGCTCTAAATAAAGGGGGGTGCGTTTCGCCTTACCTTGGCCGCGTTTACTCAAGGACATGTCAGAACACAGACAGATGCCGGAGCGCTAGAAGATGATGATAATGAAAGTGTTTCACCCTGGTTGTGATCTATTCCTGTGACTCTCGGATGCAGGAGATAATGCATGGTTCCAAGTACTCTACATAATGCATATGATCATTACTGCCCGCCGAGGAACCCCTTAGACCCTGACCACATCTGACCGTCTTCCACAGCAACGACGTGGCAGCACACAGGTAAAATGCAATCTATTAAACTTAAAGGCATTATTTTAAAACAAATAAGATGGCTGGCTGCGAACTCCCTCTTTGACCCCCTCCAATCTGTCTTCCGACCACCTTCTCATTCTACTGAGACAGCCATCACCAAAGTTGCCAACGACTTGCTCACTGTCAAGGCCAAAGGCAACTTTTCCCTACTTCTTCTATTAGATCTCTCATCTGCCTTTGACACTGTTGAACACCCTCTTCTTTTACAGACCCTGCGCTCTATTGGTATCCGCGACTTTGCTCTTTCCTGGTTCTCCTCCTACCTAATCGACCGCTCTTTCCAAATCTCCTTCAATGGCTCCTCTTCTTCTCACACTCCCCTCCCTGTTGGCGTCCCACAAGGTTCAGGTTGTGGCCTGGTCATTTTTTCCCTCTACACCTCCTCCCTTGGCAAACTCATCTCATCCTTTGGTCTGCAATACCATTTATATGCTGATGACACCCAAATCTACCTATCCACCCCAGCCGTTACTCCCTCTGTCCTGGACAACTGTCGTGCTCTAAAAAAGTGATGCCACCTCCATAACATGAAGGTCAATGGCGCCGCCTACCCCCTGCCACTCCTGTGTCATATATGACATCATCGAGACGGACCCATGAGGTCGGTGATTGTTGGAAAGGTGAGTATGCCGCAAGTAGTTTGGGATGAGTTTAATTAGCAAATTCACCCCAAGTAAACTATAGTTAAACGCCCAGGAGGTCAATGAGCGGTTCATTCCGCATATAGAACAGCAAGTGCAGTAAATATATTAGTTGCTGTGAGACTCACCTCTCCTCCCTAATGAATATAAAAATACCACATTGCAGGGGGAGGTATTCTGTAGTCTACTGAAAGGCAACAGGGCAAACCTGGCAATTTCTGTCGGGAAAAGGCTCCATGTTGGCTGGTTGGGACCTGAGAACATTTCAAGCAGATCAGCAGGAATTCTATTGTACTTGATGGGATAAACCACAGAGAAATGTAGATTTGTCCCATGCCCATGCAACGTATGTATGGCAGTGGTGCAGTGACCAGGGGTTAAGCTGAAAGGGTCAACAGGGGGCGCACTGATACACCCAACGATGGTGGACATACGAAGTACCTTTAACTTCCCATAAGAGCAAAGATCGGACTTGCCATCTACAGGGCTTGTTAGGGTCCCCATACACCTGTAGATTTCTCTGTCAGATTTCCTTTAGATCTTCTTTTGTTTTACCAAAACCATGTAATATGAGGGACTTTCTAATCCATCAAGTCTACCTGTGTACAATCGCAGAGGACCCGGCAATACATAGTTGTTGGTAGATCTAAAGAATATCTGACGGAGAGATCTAAAGGTGTATGGCCAGCTTAAGTATTCAACATCTTCCTTTTCTCATTCAATATTTTTCTTCTGAAAACTTCAATTATTTCAAATCAATTTCTAATATTTACAACACATTAGCCGAAAAAAATCACCAAACCTTGGTTTCCTTATCTCTGAAAGCCACCACATAATAGAAAACATATCTGGTTTAATAGATCTCACTGTGTTCAAGAAGAAAAGTACTTTCTCATGTCCGCTGTTGGCGTTGGATATCACCATAAGTCAGACGTTGATAAGGTTGAACCTCTAAACCCTTATTATCTCACCACCCCTCCCCCTACGCTCCTGCCCCAGTCCGCGCTTTCATCTCCGAAACGTCTGATTCCTCTTCCAGAGGTGAGCGGGGCACTTGTCCTGGGAAGGAACGGAAGACGTTGATCGATCTCCTGCGAGCGGAGGGAGATGGAGACAACTGGAAAATAGACTGCGAGTTTCTAATAATAGGATCAAATGGAGAATCAATTTCCTGCTCAGAAATCTGCAGAAGCTTTTTTCTGGAACATTTCTCTTGCTTGGCGTATGACGCAGAAGATGCAATGGACACCCACCAAGGGCTACAGAAGAAGATTGCGACGGATGTGCACTTCATTCAGAAACAAACATTGGGGAGCATAAATGTTCCTGAAGCTTTCAGGGAGGAGTTCAGGACTAGAAGGTCAGGGCAGGTAACAATGGGATGTCCACCTCACCTGGTATGTCCACCTCACCTGGTATGTCCACCTCACATATGTACCAAGAGAAAAAGGATCAAGAAGGAGCAATGTTCATCACATTAACACCTTCACCTCCCATTGTGAAGACTAGGGGCTTCGGGACTTTAAAGGCACCAAGTAAACGTATAGGGGAATAGGGAGTTGGGAATAAAATTTCTTAATGTCCACCTCACCTCACATGGTATGTCCACCTCACCTGGTATGTGCACCTCACCTGGTATGTCCACCTCACATGGTATGTCCACCTCACATGGTATGTCCACCTCACATGGTATGTCCACCTCACATGGTATGTCCACCTCACCTGATTCTTAGACCAATCATTCCTAAAATCATTCAAACCCAAACTCCAGTCTTGCCAGTTGTGCATGGTCCTATTCTGTGGTTGAATATGTTAAATTTAAGCTTCTCAAAGGTGCCGTAGGAAGTCCACCCAAACTTGTCTCCAGGGTAGGTCCTCCATCAGCTAGTCCTGTCCTCCTGAGCCTGTCCCTTACCCTCCCTTTTCATTAATTGGGTTTCATATCTTTCAATCATGGAGGATCAGAATGACAAATGGGTGCAAGACACTTTTCAGAAGCTAGGCTGACATTCCCACCATCTACAGAGGTGTTGAGGTCTGTTCCTGGGTTTTATTTAAAGAAAATAAAATATTAAAGGAGGACAACTAAAAGCAGGTTAAATTCCAGCTGCTATGTAACAATTAGTACGCTGTGTATCTTCAGAACATAATGCTGCATCATATAGACGTTCTATTTAAGGGTTTTTCCTGGTTCCTAAGGATGAGGTCAAAGGAACTCCATAACCATCTTGGTCTTTAAATATCTCATATGGCAGACGTTACATTTATTACAACCTATCGCGGTGATGTAAATGTTAAGGCTCCAGTCTACTGTCTAGTAGAAGCCCCTTATGACCCCAAGGATGGCTGACCTAAATGAAATAATCCTTTTTCCTGACCTCTGACCTTAACTAATGGAAGAAAGGTCAGTACAGGTCACCCGATCACAGAAAACGTAATTTCTACCATATTAGCGATTCTATTGCCGATTCCCTTGGCATTGACTTTGTCCCAAAGTCTGATCTGAAACTATTATTGAGGAAAAACGGATATTAGGTAGCTTGGGATTAAATGCCAGTGCAGTAGGACTTTACAAAAGTATGTACACCCCTGACATTGTGCTTAATAGATTATCATATCTGAAGAATTAAGATATGACGCTATAATGTAAAGTCGTCAGTGTACAGCTTGTATAACAGTGTAAAATATAGTGTCCCTTAATTCAACACACAACCAGTAAAGTCTAAACCTCTGCAACAAAAGTAAGTGCACCACAGACACTGTCAGACAAAAGTAAGTGCACCCCAGACACAAAGTGATAAGTTTCTAATAGCTTTTTATAGGACAGCACTGAAGATATGATAGCATAATGTAAAGTGGTCAGTGTGCAGCTTGTATAACAGTGTCAAATTTGTTGTCCCTTAACTCAACACACAGCCAGTAATGTCTAAACCTCTGCAACAAAAGTAAGTGCACCCCTGCGGTAAATAGGTAATAATACCTTTTCATAGGACAACACTGAAAATATGATACTATAATGTAGAGTAGTCAGTGTACAGCTTGCATAACAGTATGCATCTGCTGTCCTCTAACTCAACACACAGTCGGTAATGTCTACACCTCTGGAAACAAAAGAAAGTGCACCCCTGACATTGCGGCAAATAGTTTTTATGTCTTTTCATGGGACAAAACTGAAGATATGACGCTATAATGTAATGTTGTCAGCGTACAGCTTGTATAACAGTGTAAAACGTGTTGTCCCTTAACTCACATGGGATAAGCCACTTAACACACAAGAGTAAAGTCTAAACCTCTGCAACAAAAGTAAGTGCACCCCAGATGCTATGATAAAACGTTTATAATACCTTTCATAGGACACTGAATATATGATACTATAATGTAAAGTAGTCAGTGTGCAGCTTGCATAACAGTGTACAATTTATTGTGCCTTAACTCAACACACAGCCAGTAATGTCTAAACCTCTGGCAACAAAAGAAAGTACACCCCTAAGTGAGAAATATCCAAATTGTGCCCCATTAGCCATTTTACCTCCCCAATATGCACACTGGCTACTTTACATTATCATCTCATCAGTTTTGTCCTATGAAACAATATAATGTTATATATTCACAATAGGGGTGTACTTATTTTTGTGAGATGCTGAATATGCAAAGGCACGTTACAACAAATTTGCTTTGATCGTCTACTCACCGCCAAAGTTCCCAGTGAAGAGGTAAATCCAGGTGATGGCTGGAACGAAAAGGAGAGTGAGGGTGGCAGCCAGGAACTTTCTTCTCCCCCTGCAGAATCCCAGCATTCTCTCAGAATTGGGCTATCCCAAATCCTCAGCGTGGTTCCTATGCCGGAAGCATCGCCCCACGTTCCGCCACCATGTTAAACTCCTGCAGGAAAGAGAAGAGAGACAGTGTCAGTCTGGAAGTTGGCCACGCTAGATAACGATCAAATTAAAGTCTCAGATCATTTGAAGATTCCCAGGTCATATTATTGCCAACAAATGTGATGCGTTTCTAAATATAATGCTCCCCGTAGGTTCCCCTCCTCATTATTTTTTTCATTACAATGACATTATGGATGCGTCCTCTTTGTCCTCCAGTAGCAGAGAGGGACAGCAATCTTATTTATGGATTTATGGATGTTCCCCAGGGATGAGAAAATCATGACCAACCCCAAAATTACAATAAAACATCAAACACCCTAGTGGTTCTAGTAGGTGTCCCCCACTAGACCCACCTAAGGGCTTGTTTCCACT
>CM070034.1:161502123-161519902 GCA_036250615.1 Ptychadena robeensis
TCCCGTTTGTCCTCGAAGTGGATGCTTCCAATTCAGCCGTGGGAGCAGTCTTGTCCCAGAGGTTTGGTCCGCGCAACCTCCTGCATCCCGACTCATATCATTCACGGAAGATGTCACCCGCAGAGTTGAACTACGACGTGGGGGACAAGGAGTTGCTCGCTATAAAATCCACCCTGGATGACTGGCGACACCTTTTGGAGGGGGCGATCCACCCCATTCTGGTCTTCACTGACCATAAGAACCTGGCCTACCTCAGGACTGCCAAGAGACTGAACGCCAGACAAGCCAGGTGGGCCCTGTTCTTTTCTAGGTTTCACTTACAGGTCACTTACCGTCCCAGCTCCAAGAATACCAAGGCTGACTCTCTGTCAAGGATGTATCCTTCCTCCAGTCCCCAGAAAGAGCCAGGCACCGTCCTCTCTCCCCGGCATTTCCTGCTACTCCCTGACCTCAGCCAAGACCTCAGGGCCCCAGTGGGTGCCGCCCCACCAGAACACACCGTACTCCGAGACGGGTATTTCTGGCATGAGCAGAAACTTTACGTGCCGCCCGCCTGCCAGGACATTTTGGGGTGCAAAAGACCACTGAAATCCTACAGCGTGCTTTCTGGTGGCCCACTCTGGCACAGGACTGCGCAGCCTACATTGCTTCCTGCTCCGTCTGTTGTAGGTCAAAGAGTCCCCGACACGTTCCTTACGGATTACTCCAGCCTCTGCATGTTCCACGTCGTCCCTGGCAGGGGGTTGCCATGGATTTCATCGTGGATCTCCCTCCGTCACCGGTTCACCAAGATGGCACACTTCATCCCCCTGCCACGGCTCCCGTCAGCTGCTGAGACTGCAGATGTGTTCGCCCGTGAAGTTATCCGCCTGCATGGTCTCCCTGATGAGATCCTGACCGATCGAGGCACTCAGTTTACATCTAGATTCTGGAAACATCTGTGCTCATCTTTACAGATAACGCAACTACTCTCCTCAGGGTACCACCCTCAGACCAACGGGCAGACAGAGAGGACCAATCAAACCCTGGAACAATACCTCCGTGCCTACACCCATTCGGCACAGGACAACTGGTCCTCTCTGCTCCCTATTGCGGAATTTGCATTCAACAACTCCGTAGATGCCTCCACGTTACCCCGTTCTACCTATCCTACGGGTATCATCCCAGCTCCTTCCCGACTCTCCCCTCCATGCCAACGGTCCCCGCTGTCTCCGACCGCTTACGGGTCCTCCGTGAATCCTGGGTAACTGCCTGTCGCCTCATCACAGAAACGCAGCAGTCGACCAAGAGTCCGGTGGATCAGACGACCTTTCCCCCCAGTGGTGCCCGGAGATCAGGTATGGCTTTCCTCTGCTACGCTGCGTTTGCGCTGCCCATCCCGTAAGCTTGGGCCCAAATATGTGGGTCCTTTCCCTGTGGACCGGTGGGTGGGAAAAACCGCTCTCAGGTTACTCCTGCCTCCTTCGTGGACCATCCATCCCGTGTTACACGTTTTAGCCCTGCGGCCGGTCTCTCCTGACCCATTCCCTGCACGTCAGGCCGCGCCTCCCCCGCCAGAACAGCTCGATGGCGGCCCCGAATTTGAAGTAGATGCTGTGCTTGATTCTCGGTTGGTTAGGGGTCGCCTCCGATACCTGGTTTCCTGGAAGGGGTACCCGGTGGAGGACGCTTCTTGGGAGCCTGCGGGTAACGTTCACTCTCCCGATTTGGTGACTGCTTTCCACCGGGCTCATCCTGCTAGGCCTGGGGGCGGCCGGAGCACGCCCTTGGGGGGGCCCTGTTACCCCCCCTCTGGCTCCGCCACGCCGGTGCGTCCGGGGCGCCGTGAGCTCCCCCTTCCTGCCAGTGCCCCCTTACCGCAGAGGTCTCGCCATGCCAGTCGTTTTGCCGTGGGGTCCCAGGGGAGATCCCTAATACGCCCGGCCTCTCCAACCCTCTAGCTGTGCGCGCGCATGAAGATCCATTTTGTTTGTTTTTGTTTGTCTCTCCAGTTTTGCTGAGGAGCTGGAAAGTTGATCACCTGATGCGGGTGTAACCCAGGGGTGGAGCAGGCTCAGGCAGGCTGGCTTTATAAGCTGCTCAGTGCTTGAAGCCAGTGCTGCCTGAAACGATACCTGACCCTGTTGTCATTGCCTGAGTTCATTGCTATTTGATATCTATTTTTGTCGTTGAGTGGATGACACTGCTGTTTCCCACCGAATACGTTGACTTCTACGCTCATACCTCTCGTGTTCCGGTTTCTCGCTGTCTGCCGCATGCCCCCGATCCACGGAATGTACCTTGACGTCGCATGAACTCTGCTTGCCTCGACCTTTGCTCGTCCTGGACATGCTACGCCTAAGCGTCACTTCATCTGTGCAACCTCACAGAGGGGCAGCCCAGCCCTACCCAACCCCAGCCCCCCCCCCCCACATTGCCACCACTCCTGAATTTGAAGCTCGACTATGGCGTGTTCCTGGACGAGGGAGAGACCTATCCATACGCCGCAGAAACACACCGGTTGTCCCCTCAAGGGGCATCGGCCATCTCCATTAGGGGGGATCTGGGTGGAAAACCTGGTTTCTACGGACGTAGAACTCTCTCCGGATCTCCCGGTTCACTGACCCACCTCAGCGGTGTGGATAAAACGTTACCTGCTCCCATGGGATAATAAACTTTGTGGGAAGAAAAACTAAAGCTATCTACATGGGTTACATCAATTTGAGAAAGAACCATCTGGCCAACAGTTAATCTTCTGACCTGCATACAATGGTAGATAGATTGCTTAACCAAAATTTGGATTTGGCCTAAAAAGGTAAAATGTTCACGTAAAAGGCTATGAAACCCTAAAGAAATTACAATATTTTTTATAATTAAGGCATTACCGATACAAAAATCCCCAGATAATCATACTAGCCTCCGTGGTTTACTATATGGACTATATAGTAGAGTGTTGTTACCGTGTAGAACAATAAAATGTATACTTGAACTTCAACACCTTCTAGTATAGACCTTCAAAGGAAGTCTCCTGTAGTTCCATGATGTTCTAAAGGTGTGCCATGATACTTGTGGTCATTAGGCTCGTGCGTGCATAGACTGTATGTATGTCCTGGACAGGGACGTGCACTTGCTAAAGAACTGAGGCCAAATGGGAAAGTCCATAGATGTGCACACGGTTGCCTTTGCAGGACCACAAGAGGACTCTGCGCCAACTGTTAAGGTCTATGAGGACGTTTAAGGTCTATAATGGGAAAATTACAGAGGTTGGTTGAGTAGAGTATTTGGGAGTTTGTTCTATGCTTAGGGTTTAATAACCCTTTAAGGCAATGTAGATCAATGAAGCTAAACTGTATCACCCTCAACTCTATGTCCATTCTTTGGGATGTTAATAGGCAGCCAAGACGGGTGAGCTACAAGAATGACTTTAGTGCACCTCATGGAACCCCTGTACAAACAAAGCTTATGATGAGCACCAAGACTAGCTTATTTTGTACGCCCTAGGCTCCACTATCAATTAAAAACCATGACGGCAATGGGGTTATGACAGGTCTGCCTTCATAGCCCATCAGAGCCTGGATCGGCTGGGCAAGCCTCGTCGGTGATGTCGATGCAGCAATCGTGTCTTTACCGGAACGGCAACGGCTCTTGACGGAACCCAGAGTGGATCCAATAGTGGAGCCTAGGGCTAAGACAGGCCTCCCATTATACTGGGGTGGCATTTTCTTCTGCGCAAAGACACAGGAAATAGGTACAACGTGTGCTAGATGATGATTGATCTAGTGAAGTAGAGTAAAGTGCGTTCAGGGGTCTCTTTAATAACAGTTAGTGCATATTTTTAGAAACAATACTGTTGATATGAGCTGATTAGAGTTTTCATGGTGTGAGATTTTTATGGTGTGATCAACCTCTGAAGATTATCACGGTATATGCTAGTGCCATATCTGTGAAACGTGAAAGTTGAAAGGTTTTCATGGGATCCGATGGAGTGCCTGAATGCAAAGGACTATGTCAGGTTACCAGCTATATTGGGAAAGGGATTTTGAAGACCCGAAACGCGAGTTCTGCTTAGTACAATGTACTGCTCAGTCTGGTAACATGAAACTAACCATTGCGTCAAGGACATGAGTGGGTGTACTAGATAGCAGTAATAAGCAATGTACACGTATAATAACCATCAATTTTCATACAGTTCATCAGGAATGTGACAGTTTTACCACTACAACCTAGTTGTCACATGTAGGAAGTTTAACAATGTAGATTTGTAAAGTTATTGAGCACTTACATCAAGAAAAATACAGTATACCTTGATGTATGGCATTACTCCTACAAGCCATGATGAGGTGACAACGCGTTTCGGACGCCGGACGGCTATTGGATCTACAGCTCTCATACACTATACCTTGGGGAAATAACCACATTGTCGAAACATATACCCTCCAAGATTTTACAGGATATGAGTGTTCTTATTTTAGCTTTATATGGAGGCCAGGCAAAGCGTCCCACAGGGCAGCGTCAATCCCACAAACAAGAATGTGAAACGCTGTGGGAATTATGTACTTTAATTGAAACGCGCTTAATGAAACACCGCATACAGAAGACATTGATCATTGCCCTTCAGCCTTTGTAGTAACATTTTCACTTGCTAGATTAATCAAAACGAAATATAATTAACTTACATGAGGATAATTATACGAAAGGCACATTAGATATGGTACCCCCAATCTCGCTGCCAAAGCAGATTGAAGGACTCTTTATTATTGCCCAGGCAGGTAAAGGCCATTTTGCAAAGTTTGTTGGGAGGCCTATGCTGGATTCCACCGACTAGGGTGCGGTTATAGGCACAAGAAACAACATTTTCCTCAACCTGTTACCTGTCTTCCTCCAGAACATTACAGTCAGATGGAGTGCAGAGTCAAACCCAGCGATCTGTAAAACTGCAGCGTCGCCCTCTCTACAAGTTCTGCTGTGTCTCTCCAACAAAAACCTAAGAGGACCCAGGACGTTTCGGAGGATCACTCCTTGATGGGAAAGAGATTGTTGCACATGATGTGGCCTCACGCTCACCTACTGCTGAGGATACTGGTACCACTCATTATCAACACACCCCTGGAGCACCTCCAATAGAACCACCAGACCTTGTATATAAGAAAGTCTAGAGCAACACAGGAGATGCACTGAACAAATAAGTTCTTTATTCCCTGATTCATAGTCTGCTTCTTAATATGCCTTACATGTTACGACCCATGGACCATTTTGACCTCACCCTGGTTTCAAGCCTGCCCTGCACTCCGCCTGTCTGACTACGACCTCATGCCTGCTCTTGGTACCCAATCGCCTTGAATATTCTGCCAACCCCAAAAGTAAGTGGAGCTAGGCCGCACAACCTGAGGCTCCCTGCACAAAGACCATCACTCTTTGCGGTGCTCGATAATAACGGGGGGGGGGGGGGCTCCTGGACTCTGCCACCACTGGTTTATGCTATCGGAGGCAGGTGGGTCCACATGCTCTACGTGGTCACCTGTGACAGTACCTTCCGTCTGCTCAGCTCAGAAGACAAATGGTCAAATGGCAGTTGGGTTTCCAGTTGTCACAGATATTTTAGCAAAATGGTCTTCTATGCATTCACGCGTTCCTCACCACAGGCCCACCAGGAATTGCCAGCAGAGAGGCAAAAATAAAGACGTGCGAGAGGAACACAAACGCAAATAAGGGATGAGGGGTGAGAAAGAATATAATAAGTGCAAACGGGGAAGTAAACATATGGTAGTAAGGCGGTGGGAGAAGGACACCCAACAGGGACAAAAAAACGAGACCAATGAGACACAGATGCAATAGCAGATCACGTAACGAGGTGGTGATAAGGAAAAAAATACATTGTGAAGGAGACTTACAGGAGAGGAGGGGGCACAGAGGGGTAGTAATGAGACGGTGGAGTGGGGACAGAGATACAATGCAGAGGTGGACGTGGGGCAGAGAGGTCAACTAGTCATAAGAGGGGAGTGGGCAGAGAGGCAGAATAACGAGGTGAATTAAGCGGCAGAGAGGAAAGCAATAAACGAGGTATAACAGGATGGTGATGACGGACCACAACGAATAAGAGGTGGAGAGGGGAATATAAAAAGTGTACTACTGGGTGTAATGAAGGACACAACAGAGTACATAAGAGGGAAAGGGGAATAGAAGCAGTACCTATGGGTACGATGAAGGACACCAATAATTACTAAAGGCCCCATAACAACGGACAGATAATACAGCTGATTCCGGGCCAGAGAACAGAATCCAAGAGGCTGCGAGTGACGCCAAACAGATCGAGCCAGACACCTCAGCCCCACCTTAGTCAGACGACAGAAAAAGACGTCCAGTTCATCAGAGGCATCAAAAATCGGACATAACAGACAAAAGAGAACAAAACAAAAAACATTGCAAAGACCGTCAATCAAGAATGATTCAGACACAGAATCAAAGGGCAAGTGAGGCAAGGCACAATCAAGACACGGACCCAGTACCAAAAATCACGGACAAGTATCACACGACACAACGACGATCGAAGCCACACCCCGATGCCGGACGCCAACGAGACAGGAACCAAAACGTAACTAAGAGGTGAGTAGGCCAGAGAGACAGTAATAAAGAGTGGAGGAGGGGCAGACGAGGCACGTAATAACGACGGTGGAAGTGGGCAAGAGAGCAGTAATAAGAGGGAGTAAAGGGCAAGAGACATAATAAAAGTGGAGTAGGGGCAAGAGAGCAGTAATAAGAGGGAGTCACCAAAGCGAAGGCAGCATCAGAGAGCATAATAAGAGGGAGTAGGCAGCAGAGAGGCAGAATAAGAGCGTGGAGTTGAGAGGACAAACCAGAAATAGACTAATAAGAGGTGGAAGTAGGGCAGAGAGACAGTAATACGAGAGTGGGCAGAGAGGCAGCCAATAACAGAAAAACATGGAAGTAGGCAGAGAGGCAGTAAACAGAGGTGGAGGGCCAAAAGAGAGGCAGTAATAAGAGGTGAGTAAGGGCAGCAGAGGCAGTAAACTAAAAAGGTGGATGGGCAAGAGACAGTAATAAGAGGTGGAGTGGGGCAGAGAGCATAATAACAGAATAAAAGGAGTAGGCAGAGAGCAGTACTAAAGGTGTAGTAGGGCAGAGACAGAATAAAGGTGAGTGGGGCCAGAAGAGGCAGTAATACAAGAGGTGCAGATAGCAGGGAAGAGCAGTAATAAGAGGTGGAAGTGGGCAGAGAGACCAGTAATAACAGGTGGATCTAGGACAGAGAGGCAAAAAAAAACCAGAGAGGCATAATAAATACCAGAGGCAATAAAAGAGAGTGGGGCAGAGACGGCAGTAATAAGAGGTGAAGAGGGCAGAGAGACAGACAACATACAAAGTGGAGTAGGCAGAGAGGCCCCAGTAATACAAGGTGGATTACATAAGACAGTAATAAATATGCAAAAACCTAATAAGAGGGGAGTGCAGGCAGAAGGCAGTAAAAAGGTGGAGTAGGCATAGAGACAGTAATAAGAGGACGTGGGGCAGAGAGGCCAGTAAAGAGGTGAGTACGCAAGAGCGCAAACATAATAAGAAGGGAGTGCCAGAGAGGCCAAACAGAGAGGCAACGCCTAATAAAGTGGAGTAGGGCAGAGAGGCATAACAAGAGGTGAAGGGGCAGAGAGGCAGTAATAACGAGTGGAGTGGGGCAAACGACAGAGGCAAGTCAAACATAAAAGAGTGGAGTAGGGCAAGCAGAGGCAGTAATAAGAGTGTAGTAGGCACAGAGGCAGAATAACAGTCAATAAAAGAGGTGGAGTGGGGCAAGAGGCAGTAATAAGAGGTGGAGTTAGGACAGAGAGGCAGTAATAAGAGGTGGAGTCGGGCACGAAGAGCCAGTACATAAGAGGTGAAGTGGGGCAGCAGACGGCAAACACATAAAACAGTGGAGAGGCAGAGAGCACAGAAAAGGCAGTACATAAGAGGTGGAGAGAGTGGGGCAGAAGAGGCAGTAATAAGAGGATGGCGTGTAGGGCAGAGAGGGCCGTATAAGAGGTGGAGTGGGGCAGAGAGGCTAAGAATTAAGAGTGGAGTGGGGCCGAGAGGCAGTAAGTAGTTAATAAGATGTGGAGATAGGCCAGGAGGCAGTAATAAAAGGTTTGGAGTAGCAGAGAGGCAGTAATTAAAGGTGGTGGACGTGGGGCAGAGAGGCAGTAATAGAGGGAAGTGGGCAGAGAGGCAGTAATAAGAGGTTGGAAGTGGGGCCCAGAAGAGAGGGCAGTAATACGCGGCTGGAGTAGGCAGAGAGAGGCAGTAAATAAAGGTGGTGGAGTAGGGGCCAGAGCAGACGGCCGTAATACGAAGGTTGGGAGTAGGGCATAGAGACCGTAATAAGAGGTGGAGTGGGGCAGAGATAGGACGGCCGTAAATAATAGAGTGGAGGGGGCAGCAGAGAGGCAGTATAAGAGGTGGAGTAGGGCAGAGACAGAAGAGAGGCAGTACTAAGAGGTGGAGTGGGCAGAGGAGAGCAGTAAATAAGAGGTGGAGTAGGGCATAGAACAGAAAAGAGGTGGAGGTGGGCAGAGAGGCAGTAAGACGAGGTGGCTGGAGTATAGTAGGGCAGAGGAGAGGCAGTAATAAGCAGGTGGCAGGGGAAGAGAGGCGTAATAAAAGGTGGAGAGGGCAAGAGGCAGTTTAGTAGTAATAAGAGGTGGTGGAGTAGGGCAGAGAGGCAGTGTAATAAGAGGTGGAGTGGGGAAGAGAGGCAGTAATAAAAGGTGGAAGTATAGGGCCGAGAGCGGCAGTAATAGCAGGTGGAGGGGGGCATAGGAAAGTAGTAATAAGAGGTGGCAGTGGGGCAGCAGAGGCAGTAATAAGGGGTGCAGTTGCGTAATAGGAGGTGGGATGGGAGGGGAAGAAGGCACACGACGAGGAATACATATAAAAAAAGGCAAGTTATACTACAATCACGCATTTCCAAAAATGTATCGGCCCCAAGTCATCTTCAATGATGACGGACAATACCTAAAACTATTTACTTCCGACAAATTTCCTTCCTGCAAATACCTCACAAATCATACAAAAGAACATCCACCACCAGTGTGAAAGCCACTTGCCACCATCACTGACCTAGACGATAGTAATGATTATCTCTGCGCTGATCTGATTTGACAATGTCACGGGTGGGGGGAGACGGTGGCCTTTTTCCCTCTTCACCGTCGGTAATCACACCATCTCATGCCTAACAAGGGGACAGACAAGAGTCACAGCTGATCAGTCTCCTCGGCTCATCCTACCAGACAAGTAATGAACCAGGCCTGGGCCCTCTGGGGTGTCAACGCACACAAATGTGCAACGCTTGATAAGCGGACGTCTTGTCCCTCAGGTGGGCAGGGAAGATGAGATACGACACGAGGAATAGATGGGATGATGTTGGCACGGCCATGGCTTCATTTATCTGTAAATGCCAGAGCGCTATGGTTGCATTAAAGGACGGCCATGACGGAGCGTAGAAGCACTTGGGATAAAGTGACCCATTAAAAAAATTGCTTCCATTACCGTGGTGGATGTTCTGTGCTTTTATAGGGGATGAATTAGTGTGCTTCTCCTCGGAAATATTATATTCCCTCTCGCTTCTCCGACTTTTTTACTCTAAAATGTGGAGGAAATAAACAGCTGGGAAGGTTATTACGCTTTCCATATTTACGCAACATCAACAAATTCTGTGGAAAACCACTCGCTTAACGAAGAGGCTTACAAACCAAGGCTAGTGGGATTCAAACATTTGATGTTTTTATTCCTGAGGCCTAGGGTTGTCCAACTTTGGTCCTTGAGGACCAGATCCACACGTATCTTCATATTTCTCTTACAGATCAAAGTAAATGAAGGAAAAATGGTTGACGAAGAGTCAAAAAAAGCAAGAATTTGGTTACGTTTGTGGCCCTCAAGCACCAAGGTTGGCCAACCCAAAGGTAATCTTCAACCATAGACATCTTCAAACATTTGATGGTTCAATTCCTGAGGCCTAGGGTTGTCCAACTTTGGTCCTTGAGGACCAGATCCACACGTATCTTCATATTTCTCTTACAGATCAAATGAAGGAAAAATGGTTGAAAAGATTTTTAAAAAGCCAGAATCTTGGACGTATGTGTCCCTCAAGCATCAGGGTTGGCCAACCCAAAGGTGATCTTCAACCATAGACATCTAGACCTATAATCTCTCTATGTTCTTCTACCTGCATAGGTAGACAGGGAACAAAATGGCACTATATAAGCCTGGATGCTGCAAAGCTGTGCTGCCCATGATTGTTCTTGACCATTCTTTGTCTGCCGCCTGCCCTGATCCTGCTTGGATCTGACTATGCCTTTTGCCTGACCATTTTGATACCTGGTTTAGACTCTGTAGCTGACCATCCTCTGCCTGCTGCCTGATCTTGCCTGCCTGAGGACATAAACATCTGGGAAGGTTTTTACATTTTCCATATTTACTCAACATCAACAAATTTTGTGGAGAACCTCACACTTAACAGCTTACAAACCAACGCTGGCACCATTAAAACATTTTAAAGACCCTGACGTTTCAATTCCTGAAGACTAGTGGACTGTGGATCTGGTCCTTAAGGTCCAACTTTGGTCCTTGAGGACCAGATCCACATGTATCATTATGTTTCTCTTAAGCTGGCCATACACCTATAGATCTCTCTATCAGATATCCTTAAGATCTACTAACAACTATGTAGTGCTGGGTCCTCTGCGATTGAGCACAGGTAGACTTGATGGTTTAGAAAGTCCCTCATATTACATGGTTTTGGTAAAACAAAAGGAGATCTAAAGGAAATCTGACAGATGAAATCTAAAGGTGTATGGGGGCCCTTACAGATCAAAGTAAATGAAGGAAAATGGTTGACGAAGAGTCATAAAATGCCCAAATATTGGATGAATGTGGCCATCAAGCACCAGGGTTGGCCAACCCAAAGGTGATCTTCAACCATAGACATCTAGACATCTAATCTCTCTATGTTCTTCGATCTGCAAAGGTGAGCAGGAATACAAATGCATTAAAAACTCTGATTTTATCACTCCTACTGTTTCCCTGAGCATTTAATTAGTAATAATGACTATAAAAGCACGCAAAAATAAATAAATACAGTGGGAAGCGAATCTTATTCTTGGGAACAATATCCTAATTAACGGCCTCGTTAATAATTGTTACACCCCGTAGTTTCTTCAATGGCCAAATTAGCCAGATGATGTCCTTGGCTTGCTATAAATTACTCATAAATGTGGATCCCACGCTGGTGATAAGAGAGAAGCCGAGAAGATTTTTAGACGGAAAACGCAAATCAGATACGGAGGGTCCCAATGCTGGAATTCCAAGGATGGAATATGGAGGACCTGCCAATAGTGACCAAGAACCTTGTCTCATCTTGAAGAACAAACAGATCTAGTAAGGTCCTGAATCCAGACAACTGGGATAAGGGATCCCCAGAGGAGCAAGGGAGCAATGTACAGCACACGATAGCCATGAGATGTCCTTAAGAAGCACAGAGACACAGTGGTGATAGCACATGCCCTAAAATAATTCCAGGACCCCAGGACCTTGGTGTGGCCACTCCTTCCATTATCTCCGTGCAGTACCCCCAACCAGGCAGATCGCTCGGACATAACCCTTGTTGTCACCACAGCTTCTGATCTCTGCCTTCAGGAATAGGGCGATCCATTGTGCTCTACCAGGTGATCCACTTCACCCCCTAGATAACCTGTAGAGCTTCCTGTGCCTGTGATAGTGTATAGTTTACTGCTGGGTGTGAATGTATTGGAAATCTGGCATGTACTGTGTTCCTGACTAATCTCTGTCTCCCGCCTGCCCTGACCCTGCTTATACCTGACTACGCCTTTTGCCTGACCCTTCCGATACTTCATTTGGACACTGACCCTTGCTTTGTTCCCAACCACCATCTGTCAGCTGCCAGCTCTGACCCTGCTTGGACCTAACTATGCTTCTGCCTGAACCTTCTGATACTTCATTTGGACTCTGACCATCGCTTTGTTGCCAACCACCCTCTGTCTGCTGCCAGCCCCTGACTTAGACCTTAGCTTAGACCTAACTATGCTTCTGCCTCAGTGTATCCAGTAGCATAGATAGAAATCAAATGGTCTTGTTTGTGGGCTTCTAGTCCTTTGTCAGTACCTGTTTCCCGAAGTCATATTTTGTCTACCCATATTTGACTAGGAGGAACCCTGCCATTACCATGAAGTTCCAATGTACTTAACTCATCAGGTAGAGCCTGATGCAAAAAGACAGCCATTAAAAGTTTAGAAAACCTCAGATGATCTCAATGGTGATGTATAGAAACAGCCAGAACACTTTGAGGAGACAAACTTCTGGGAAGACCTCTCATGTCATTGATTAAGAGTAACCCTACCATTGCCAAGAAGCTCTGAGCCTGAAGTGTCCTTAACTCACCTGCTAATGCCTGATGCAAAAAAGTAGCCAGTAGACAAAAAATTCAGGTGGTCTCAATGGTGATGTATAGAAACATTTGCTGGAAACTTCTGTGTAGATCAGAACTGGACACAAGAGAAAATCTTCTATTGCTTCTATAACCTTCAGCAGGACTTAGGGGTTCTGCACCCCTAGGTTGGACTTGCCATGAGTTTTTGGTCACAGCAAATGCAGTTGCTGCCAATGGAGGAACTTCTCGTTCTCCTTGACACTCCTCAAGTCTTGTCCATCATAGTGGCCTCCAAAAGACCTTTCAGTAAGGTTAGTATAAATTAAGAACACTTCACCATCTGTGGATAAGAGTATTTGTATAGAAAAAAATTCTAAGTCGTATACATTCTACCTACAAGTAAGGCTTAGAAATATAGAAGCCAGAACACTTAGAGGAGACCAACTTCTGGAAAAACATCTTATGTCCTTCATTCAGAGTAACCCTACCATTGCCAAGAAGCTCGGAAACTTGAGTGTCCTCAGCTTACCTGGTAAAAGCCTGATGTAAAAAACGCCAGTAGACTTCAGGTGGTCTCCATAGCGATATACAGAAACCTTTGATGAAGTCTTCTGCGTATATCAGAACCAACCGTTCTTTTTTCCATCAATAATGTAGATGGAAATGTCCAACGATAAGCCGACACCCATATTTCTGTAGGTTGGACTTTTGTGTGTCTAAACACAAAAACTGATATATTGCGGCAAGTCCATGGGGTGGCTGCATTCATTTTCTTTTATTCAAGCTAAGAACATTTTGCAGGTGCGGAAAAATTTTGGATTTTCATGTCTACCTGCAGACATATTGAGATCCTTCTCTGGTGATCAGCTTCACCCATTATATAACCTGTAGTACTGCCTGCCCTGTACAAGACTTGTTGCTGAATAGCTTTGCTGCCTATGATTGTTCCTGACTATCTGCCACCTGCTCTGACCCTGCTTGGACCTGACTATTTCTTTTGCCTGACCCTTCTTATACCTGGTTTGGACACTGACCCCTGTTTGTATCCAACCATCCCCTGCCTACTGCCAGCCCTGACCCTGCTTGGACCTGATTATGCTTTTTGCCTGACCCCACCTAGGTAAAACTTATAGCAAAAAAGGCAAATTTTCAGCAGTGGAGTCGGCATTGGCAGGGTGTGTGTTGGACTTCTTCAGACAGACCACTGCTTCCATACAGAGAGCATACTGGCTTAAAAAAAAAACATACAATGTATTCTACCAATAAGAAAAGGTTGGTGTGACTTTTTTGGTATCGCTTTCATGATAGAGTTTCTATAAGTAGTCTCCTCCCTAAAGCCCCCCATACACCTTAAGATTGATCCATACAATTTCCATTAGATCTACCAACAACTGTGTAGTATAGTGGCCTCCCTAATAGAATACATAGTGATTGGAAAGTTTAAAAATGTCCTTATATTCAATGGTTTTGGTAGAACAAAAGTTGAATGTACAGAAATTGTATGGAAAGATTGTAAGGTGTATGGGGGGCCTTTAGTTGAGTCTTCAGTGTATTTTTATATACAAGGCCAGGTCTGTTTGAAGAGTGAGGTTGTGGGGGCCGAGGGGGGTCTCACATCTTATAAAATGCATACAGCAGATGTAATTACCTTTACAGCAATGTATCACGGATGAGAGGTGAGCCTCTTTCTCTCCGGGAATATGATCTACAGCAGTCAGAAATGCATGCCCCCCCACCGAGGCGGTAACAAAACACGGGTTCACCACCGGGGCTCAGCGAAGACGAGGTAAGAGCCAACGATATTGTCTTCAATCTTCGGGAGCGCGTCCGCCCGGCAAAGTCTCATTACAGGTAGAGAGTGACATTAAACAGCAGGCTTCTGTTGAAAGCAGAAACGTCGCCTCACTTCTATCTTTCAATTACGGCGTTTTAAGTCTCGCGGAATGGCTTTTCCAGCAGGTGACTTTGGTGGAAACCGCCATAAATATGCAGCTCTGGGACTCGGGAGCGTTAATGGCTCCTGAAGATAGCGGCGGGGCCCGGCGTATGCGCATCCATAGAAGGAACCCGCTGAGACTGATAGCCAACTTTATGGGGGTTTTTCAAGATACAAAATGGCAAGGAACATGGAGGAGGCAAGGAACATGGAGGAGGCAAGGAACTGGTGGGAGAGTGAAGAAATCTTCCCCAACAAAGAGCAACGGTAGGCAACCTGGAAGAGGAAGAATGGTTTAAACTTTTGTTGCATTCTTCCTCTTCTAAATAATGGGAAACCCGTCTTGGAGAGATGTCTTCATAAGTCTCCACTTGGCTATAATACAACTTATAGTATGCCTGCCATACACCCACAGACGGGTGCCGACAGACGAGCTCAGATGAGCTCTGGAATGCAGCGTGATGACGTCATCACGCTGCATTCCCAGGGCTGAGTTCATCGGTCGGGCACCCTTTGTGTGCCAGGCATTACCTTCAATGAAGACGCCGGTCTTCATTGAAGTTAATGGCATCGGCCAGAGAACATCGGACATGTCCGTTCTCTGGCCGGCCGAGCTGTCCCTGTCGCCCCATGTGGGCACACGCCGATTTTGCCACGACCGACGGTGCGAGCGCGCACGCCCGTCAGTCAGCGGGAAAATCGGCGTGTGTATGCCAGGTTTTAGAATGGCAATGGGTGCAAGGACCAGAGAGTGTGGTCTCATTGTCTTCACAGTGGTAGAAGAAACCTGGTGAGACTGATATCCACTTTTATGGGAAGGTTTTCAAGGAAGATAGAAACGACAAGTAACATGGAGGAGGCAAGGAACTGGTGTGAGGGTAAAGAAACGTTCTCCAACAAAGAGCAGTAGTAGTATAATAGTGGTAAAATGTATGTGGGTTAGTGATCTATGGTGGGATTGTCCGTTCTGTTCTCCAACTTAGAATAGCAATGGGTGCCAGGACCACAGAGTTGGGACTCATTGTCTTTATCTTATTGCCTTCGCCATAGTAAAAGAAAGCTGGTGAGACTGATATCCAACCTTATGGGGGGTTTTCAAGAAAGATAGAACCGGCAAGTAACATGGAGGAGCAAGGAACTGGTGGGAGGGTAAAAAAACTGAAGAGCAACATTAGGCAGCCTGGAAGTGGAAGAAATGATTAAAACGTTTGTGGGATTGAGGCATATGTTGACATTGTGTTTGGGGGACCTACCACCAGAAAATGATCTACACATGAACAGCACTAGAGGTGCCGATAATAGGGAGGAATGCACTTAAAAAAAATCCCCTAATGAGTGATTTTAGGAAGTTCCCCTGCAGCACTCCCTCACTTCCTGGCCCTGCCGCAGCGATAGACGAAGTGTTTGCTGGGTGATTCTGTGATCTCGCACTTCAATAAAAATAGTACATTGGGGAAAAATATTGAACGCCCCCCAGTGGCCCTCTGCGATATTGCACACGGAGTTAACTCTCGAAAGCCTGGCAAATAAAGATGGAATCGCTCATAGGATTCTACAGAACAGCAGGTAAGTATATTATTTTAGGCCATACCAGCTCAGAGGTAAGTCAAACTTAAATTTTGCATATGTTATTTATTGCTGATCATGTTGTTACAGATTGTCCCCTATATTGTGTCATCATTGTTCTCCCATGTTTAGTTCTTGTTTTGTACAGCGCCACTGAACATGACGGTGCCATACAAATAAATGTTATTACATATTGAGAGTGTACATCCGCTTTAAGGCACCAAAATCTTGTTGTCTTCTTCACCAGGCCTCTAATGTTAACACACAGGAGGCGTTTCTTGTGGCTACAAACGAATTAAAACCCAAGAGTATTTGCATCGATCGGTATTTGAGAATGAATTATCTCCAGGGCTTTTTTTCTGGGGGAACGCACTGGAACGGAGTTCCGCCACCTATTTTAAGTCTGGCTTCGAAATAAGGGCACTGGCTGCAGTGCATCGTGGGTGGCCCGCCGGGGGGCCCCATGTGTGTTGTTTAGTGGGGGGAAGTGTTGGCCATTTAGCATGGGTTACGGGCGCGCCACGGGCGGGTGATTTTGTGCCTCCCCTCCCTCGCAATGTGCGAGGAAGGGGCGGCGCCTTCCCATTGTTTATGGGTGGTGGCCCTATGATGGGGCGTCTCCTCCCCCATCCATGCTGGAGAGAACTTTCTCTTCAGCGTGGACTGGGGGGTGGAGTTCTAGCCGTCCTGAGGGAGGGGAGGCGGCGCACCTGCCTGCGCTGGCGGGCGCACTTGCCCCCGTTCCCCCGATCGGGAGCTATTTATGAAGCGAACACCCGACATAAAGGGGCGGTTTTAGGGGGCAGTCCTAAGGGTGGGTAGGGGCGTGGCCAGGGGAGGGGGGGGGTGAGTTCCACCACCTTTTCTCTGAGAAAAAAAGCCCTGATTATTTCACATCACAAGCAGCTCGAGAGGTCGGTGGCGGCGTGTTTTAAGGATCTTTGAAACCTCGATGAAAATGACTTTGATCCTTCAGTGCCGACACGTCGGCTTTAAATGCGCAACCATGCATGCCATTACTATGAGAAATGGAGGTTTCCAGGAGGTTCTCACAGGAGCGAAGACCGAATTAATATGCAAATCGACCGTCCTTTATTATTAAATAAACACATGACCTGACAGGCGACTTGGATAGAGAGATGGGAAGAAATGTAATTTGCCGCAGAGAAGCGCGATATACGTTATTTTTTTAATTGTTCCCCTGCGCTCGTTACACTATAGATGAGCTTATCGGCTGCGGAGAGCGACGGCTGACGCCCCGCGCATATTAAATGAAATAATTAGCGGGACCATAGGGAGATGCATTTGTATCCAGTGACCCCCTCACCCCTTATGTTTGGTTTGCACAAACTCATTATATGATTCTTCCTGATGTGTTATCTGGTGGAGGAGCTGAGCGAGCGCGGTGCGTCCGCCCCGGTGGGTGATGGGAGTCTGCGATATTGCCTATAGGATTAGGGTACAAAAAAAGAGGGGGGGGGGGTCATATTTCACCTGTCTGATAAATAGCGCTTAAGGAAGAGATGGCAATGTTCCATTAGATTAAATAGGTAAAAACTGAAGTGGGTGTTGAAGTGGGTGTTCATTAATAAGGAACACAGCAGGTATGCAGACCTGGTACTGAGCGAGTACAATGCGTCCTCGACGCTCTGATGGGTGATGGGGCCCCCTAGAGTGCACGTAGGTTTAGGGTATTTTACTCTCACCCAAAATGAGCTCACAAGAGACATGCACTATATAGGATAAATAAAATACTCTGGAGGGGGTGACTAAGCCCTTCATAAGGAACACAGCAGGACACGGGTAGTAGGAGTCCCTCATAATGTACACAGCAGGTATACAGTCCCAGGAACTCAGCACGG
>CM070034.1:161528564-161540145 GCA_036250615.1 Ptychadena robeensis
TGTAGAACCCAGAAATGTCAGCAGATAAAAGCTTCATAGAGTCCTTGCCCTGCAGGAAGAAGCTTGAGGAGGATGAGTCAGTGAAAAAAGGTGGGGAGTTCTAGAAGAAGGCTGGGAAGTTTTCAAAGTCTAACCCCTGAGGAACCACACAGGAACAATGCTTATTAAAACTTGTGGAAACAACCGATAAGCCATGATCAACTTCAACTTTTTGTGGATCATAACAAACTAACTAACTAATAATTAAGTAAATATTTGAATTGTAGACAAATAGTGAGCTTGAAATGTAGGCTGAGCCATGACCCACCTCAACTTTCACATGAGAAGTCAACAGTTGGTCATATCTTTAATGTGAATGTTAGAAAAGTAGACCAACAGAGAGCTTGAAGTGTAGGGGAAGGCAGGACCATCCTCCACTTTCACAGGGAAAGACATGAGCTGGAAATAACTTTCTATAAATGTAAGCTTTGTAGACAAGTAGGAAGCTTGGCATGTGGGCCATGACCAATCTCAACTGTCACAGGAAAAGTCAAGAGTTGGCCATAATGTAATTATAAATGGTAGCTTTGTAGACCAATAGGGAGCTTGGAATGTTAGAGGAGCCATGACCAACCTCAACTTTCACAGTGAAAGACAAGATTTGGCTATCACTTGAATGTAGGCTAACTAGACCAATAGAGAACTTGGAATGTAAAAGAAGCCATGACCAACACTACTTTTACAGAAAAAGTCAAGAGTTGGCATATACCATGTAGGTATATCTTAGCTTTGTAGACTGATAGATAGCTTGGCATGTAGGAGGAGCCATGGCCAACCTCAACTTTCACAATGAAAGAAAAGATGTGGCCATAACTAATGTAAATCCTAGATAAGTAAACCAATAGAGAGCTAGAAATTTAAAAGAAGCGATAACCAACCTAAACTTTTATAGGAAAAGTCAAGAATATTTTAGTTGTAAATGTTAGACCAATAGGGAGATCGGAATGTAGGGGAAGACATTACCAACCTCAACTTTCACAGGTAAAGACATGAGCTGGCAATAACTTTACAATAAATGTAAGATTTGTAGACCAGTAGGAAGCTTGGCACGTGGGCCATGACCAACCTCAACTTTCACGGGAAAAGTCAACAGTTGTCCATAATGTAGTTGTAATGTTAGCTTTGTAGACCAATAAGGAGCTTGAAATGTAAGAGGAGCCATGACCAACCTCAACTTTCACAGTGAAAGACAAGATTTGGCCATAACTTTAATGTAAATGTCAGCTTTGTAGAGCTTTGCTAGGAATGAAAATGAAGCCGTGATCAACCTAACTTTTACAGAGGAAGTCAAGAGTTGTCAATAACGTTCGGTAAATATAAATGTTAGCTTTGTAGACCAGTATGGAGCTTGGCATGTAGGAGGAGCCATTACCAACCTCAACTTTCACAGAAAAAGTCAAGAGCTAGCCGTAATGTTATTGCAAATGTTAGCTTTGTAGATCAAAAGGGAGCTTGGCATGTAGAAGTAACCATTACCAACCTCAACTTACAAAGGAAAAGTCAAGAGTGAGCCGTAATTTAAATGTAAATGTTTTGTAAACCAACGCTTGGCACGTGGGTGGAGTCCTGACCAACTTAAAATTCCATAGGAAAAGTCAAGAGTTGACCATAGCGTAATTGTAAATGTTAGCTTTGTAGACCAAAAGCAAGCTTGGCATGTAGGAGGAACCTTTGACAACCTCAACTTTCACAGTGAAAGACAAGATTAAGACACAACTTTAATGCACATTTAAGCTTTTCAGACCAAAAACAGAAACAGACAAACACAAACAGAACCACGGGCAACCTCAACCTTTATTGTCTTATCATATACGTCATATGAAGACAAGATTACTCTGAAGTATTTGAAGCCTGAAATTATAATTATCAGCAATGTTATCCTTAATATTTAAAGCTGGCCATACACCTTTAGATCTCTCTGCCAGATATCCTTTAGATCTACTAACAATTATGTAATATAGGGTCCTCTGCGATTGAACACAGGTAGACTTAATGGTTTAGAAAGTCCCTCATATTACATGGTTTTGGTAAAACAAAAGGAAATCTAAAGGTGTATGGGGACCCTCAAGCTCCTTCCCTTCCCGAGATCTGTTTCGGTACTCTGGACGTAACTTTGCCCGTACCTCGCCTACTAAGCCATGAGTGGGAGGCAGCAAAGATACGAGGAAAGCAGAGGCCACCAAGCGAGCACACCATGGCTGCATTGTGTCTCCACTTCAGGGACACGACACTGAGTAGGAAGCCTCTTCAGCAGATCCATTGTCTGAGTTTAGACATCTACGTGGACACATTTCAGACTTCAATCCACCGACAACTGGTCTAAATAAGACAGTTCCTGCAGCAAGAACACAGAGCCGGTTCTCGGGAAAACATTTTGATATCTTCTCCGTGACGAGGGAGGGGATGAAGTTCCCAGATGCCATTCCAAGAGACAATTACGGTATTTTAAGAAGCACCTTGTAAGCAGCAATTATTCTGCATGTCTCTATATCATCACTGACGCCCTCCACCATCTACAAACCCTCTAATCATCTCCCTCACACCTTTGCAAGCTCTAATAAGCCAAATTAGTTTCACTACAGCCTATGCCAAACCATTATTTTCAAAGCCTTGTGTAGAGCGGATAAAAGCTTTTCCAACAGACATGCTCCATTTGGTATCAGACGGAGGAAATGTAAAAGGAACCTGTTAAAGGGGACCTGTCATCAGACATTTAATATGTAAATGTCTCACTTCCAAGTATTTATAGCCTTTTATATCCAGTATAACCTCTGGCAATGGTTTTACTTCCAATATAGAAAGATGGCGCCATGTTTGTCCAGGCACCATCCATGGCCACAATCTGGGTCGATATGCTGGTACTTGGATGACATATTAATCCTGCTGTCTATATCTTGACCTTCCAGGCAGGCATAAAGTGAAGCCATTACAATATAAAATCTAGAAGAGCAGCAATTTAGTTGCTGTAAAGGCACCAACAGGAGCTTCAACATCTGGTGAGAGATGCAGAGCACCAGGAACCTGGGACAACCACTAATATTTAGATTTTATCACTGGAAAGAAGTGTTTCTCAAAGAAAACAACAGTGCATAGGCCAAAAATCCCCAGTCTATTGGTCCTCATCCATGGTGTCTATATCCTTAGACAAATAAAACCTCTGCTTGGAAAATTCCATGGGTGTGGGTTGACCCTTCACACTCAAGATACCCTGGGCTTTAGACAATTAAGCAGCTATGTGTGGTGAAAAATTTTGGTCTGGGTTATATTTCCCATGGACCACCACTACTTGGTGATATCTATTGTTTGGGATAACCCTCCTCAGACCCTGTGCCTGTGTTTAAGACCTAGGTGCCCAACCTGAGGCCCGGGGGCCGCATGCGGCCCTTTGGGAGTTGTTCGGCGGCCCCCCTTGGTCCTTCACATGTGGCCCCCTAAAACCTAACTGTTAATACATACATAGCAACTCACCTGTGAAGTGTTTACACACTGACCCAGCTTTCCTAATCAACTTTGGTGGTCCTGAAAAACAGGTCTTCATATGAGCCCTGCACCCAGGGGCAGGAGGGGGGGGGGGTGCTGTCGGGTTTTGACTGCCTATCGGGATCTGGTCCACCACTTGCTAAGATGTGTCGATAAGGGGAGGGTCTGGATCGGTGTTATGTGCGGCCCTTTAATGATGCAGAGGGCAGCACTTGTGGCCCTCCATATCAACTCAGTTGCCCACCACTGGTTTAAGACAAGTAACACTAACATTTGGAGATATCTATTGGTAAGGGGTAAGTCTCCCCATCCATGGCATCTGGGTCTTCAGAAAAGGCACCACTCTGCTTGGTGAGTTCTATTGGTTTGGGGAACCCCTCATCACTCATGGTGCATATGTCTTCAAAGAACACTACTGCTTGGAGATAACTATGGGTTTTGGTTAATGTCCACATCCATGGTGCCTTGTTCTTCAGACAAGGAACAGCACTACTAAGTGATATTTATTGGTTCCGGTTAATCTATTTTACCTATGATGGTGATGGATTTTAGTTTAGGTTACCCCCCCCCCCCAACAAACACACACACGCACACAATGCCTATGTTTTCAGACAAATAACATCTCAGATTGGTCATATCTATTGGTTTGGCTTAACCTTCCTCACCCATGGTGCCTGGATCTTCAGAAAAGAAACATTACTTCTTGGAGACATCAGTTCCCTCCTTACTCCTGATGCCTAGGTCTTCAGATTAGGAAAATTACTACTTGGTGATATCTATTGGTTTGGGGTAACCCACCTCAACTACGGTACCTGTGTCTTCAGACCAGGAGCACCACTACTTGGTGATATCTTTTAGTTTGGGGAAACCCTCCTCCCCACCCGATGTCTGTGTCTTCAGACAAGGACCATCACTACTCGGGGACATCAGTTGGTTAGGGTTATCCCTCCTTACTCCTGATGCCTAGGTCTTCAGATAAGGAACATTACTACTTGGTGATATCTTTTAGTTTGGGGTAACCCTCCTCCCCACCCGATGCCTGTGTCGTCAGACAAGAAACATCACTACTCAGTGACATCAGTTGGTTTAGGTTAGCCCTCCTCACCCCCAGTGCCTAGGTCTTCAGACAAGGAACATTACTACTTGGTGATATCTATTGGTTTGGAGTAACCCACCTCAACTACGGTACCTGTGTCTTCAGACCAGGAACACCACTACTTGGTGATATCTATTGGTTTGGGGTAACCCTCCTCACTCCCGGAATCTGTGTCCTCAGACAAGGACCATGACTACTTGGTAATATCTATTGGTTTAGGTTAGCCTTCTCACCCCCGATGCCTGGGTCTTCAGACAAGGAACATGAATACTTGGTGATATCTATTGGCTTAGTTGAGCCCTCCTCACCCATGGTTCCTGAGTCTTCAGACAAGGAACACCACTATTTGGTGATATCTATTGGTTTGGGTTGTCCTCCTCACCCATGGTTCCTGAGTCTTCAGATAAGGAACACCACTATTTGGTGATATCTCTTGGTTTGGGTTAGCCCTCCTCACCCATGGTTCCTAAGTCTTCAGGCAAGGAACACCACTACTTGGTGATATCTATTGGCTTAATTGAGCCCTCCTCACCCATGGTTCCTGAGTCTTCAGACAAGGACCACACTACTTGGTAATATCTATTGGTTTAGTTGAGCCCTCCTCACCCATGGTTCCTGAGTCTTCAGACAAGGAACACCTCTCCTTGAAGGTACATTAAATGCTAAATTATTCCACAGAACAAGCTGTGTGCGATTGGAGCAGAGAAATCATAAATTCCATCTGCTGTACACATTTAATGCAAAGTTGCTTTTTTTTTATGCTCGCATTTAATATGCATAATTATGGCTTGCCATGCAAATACCAGCAAAAATAAACATTAAGTCTGACCTTTCATTTCATTTTTTTAAAGCATTGCTACTGTGAGCTGTAGCTGAGAAAAAGCTGTAGCTGTGAACAGTAGCTGAGAAAAAGGCACCGACGTACTGGCTATGTATTTAACCCACGAAAAACCCAGCAGTTCTCCGCAGCAATCTTTACCCCGGTAGTATGGAAGTGGTGACGGCTCCTGGCGCATTTCGTGCTACCACAGAGCGGGTTGACGCAATTTGAGCTAACCACATAAATACAGATCTCAGAGCTCCTCTAATGAGTGTACCCGTCTAATGGTCATCTCTCTATGAGGCGTCCCTCGTTACTGACGCAAGTCTCTTACCGACCAACGTATCTTCATCTTTTATCTAGAGCTTCCTCTGACGCCAGCGTTTATTATTAAATATCTCCTAAATTAGGTTCTGAAGGAGCGGGGGTATCTTTATCTCGTGTTGGGGCTTTCCTTGCTCAGATGGGTTTTCCACCTGGTAGTTCAGATTACCCTTACGGTCGTCTCGCTGCTCCATAAAAAGGTTGCAGAGGATGAGCGAGAGACCGGCTTTGGAAGATGAGACTGTGAAGCTAAACTCCAGGCTGACAGCTAAAGGCTGGGATAAAATAAGTACACGGGGGGAGTTGTATCGCTGTCCACCAACTTCCTAAATGTACAAAGCTCTTCATCGTCTGGACCTGATTATGGCAGTAAAGTGGTACCTACAGGTCTTGGCCTGTGACTGGACCGGAAAAAGAAGCAGAACACTGAAGAGTTTACCTTTCTACCACTTTTTTTTCATTCTAGAATGTCCCTTCTACATCACAAGTTATTGGCTCCTTAATGAAACATTTATTAATCAATATGCTGCAGTACATAAGAGTTCCAGTACTGCTACGTAGATCTATAGAACCAAAAGCTCTTCCTCTCATCTCATTAACCATCTCTATTATGGTCCAAAATGTAACTAAGGAATACAGATGAGATGTGCTGTAATTTCCATAATAGCATACAAATTGTATGAAGACTGAAACTGAGGCACCTGATTGGCTATGACTTCAATCTGCATACAATTTGCATGCTAATGTTGGCATCTCATTAACCATCTCTATTATGGTCCACCTCTAAAAAAAAAAGAGTTAGTGGAATGAAGGTGAAATGCTGCTATATTCTATATTAGCATACAAATTGTATGCAGACTGAAACTAAGGCACCTGATTGGCTCGGATTCAGTCTGCATGCGATTTGCATGCTTGTGTCGCCATATCATTGACCACCCTTAAAAATTTTTTTAAGGAAATGAGGTGAGATTCTGAAATTAGCATACAAGTAGCATTAGCATACAAATGTTATGAAGACTGAAAATGAGCCACCTGATTGGCTCGGACTTCAATCTGTATACAATTTGCATGCTAATGTTGGCATCTCATTAACCACCTCTATTGTAGTTCACCTCTAAAAAATGTAATTAAGAAAAAGAGGTGTCAAACCATTCCAAAGTAGTAATCAAATCCCGGACGAGCCCCCTTTGTTGACACATGGGTTGGACAACTGCTGTAACCTAATACTATTACTCCCTAACCGTTGAATACCCCACCGAAGGTGTGGATACCCTAAATGTACAAACTGTATGCAGACTGAAACATAGCCACCTGATTGGCTTAGATTCAATCTGCATACAATTTGCATGCTAATTGATTCTCATTGACCATTTCTATTAAGGAATTTGAAATGAAAAACAATTGCCTTCATACATCTTTTTGCAGATCCTTAAAATTGTTTGACTACTTATTCTGTCACTGGCTAGAAACAAGTATGTGGCCAGTAAAATGCCAAGAGACACCTAGAGTGCCACATACTTGTCCTGAGGCACTGACGCACTGGTGGAGAATGATACCCCTGAACCAAGTGCTTCAAAAATAAGTCCGTTTCCATGTTTAAGCCACAGCTACAATAAATATTCTTCTATAATTAGGTTATTATTTTAGGTATATTATAAGGTTGTCTATTGTATGGCAACAATTAGGTTATGAATGTGATCAAAGGTAGGTAGGTAGCCAATCCATTCTTAAAATACTGGAGAACTATTTAGTGGAACCATCTCGTCCCAGAACGGACTCAAGAATTAGGCATTTCATATTATAAAATACCCACCACACATATGTAGACTCTACAGGTCACGCCAACCAAGAAGACAATACATTTGGGTCTCTTCCTGGTGAGGCTCAAACCCAGAATCACGACAATGCAAGTCAACACTAACCTTGAATTTCCAAGCCTCATTGTCCCCCGTAGAAGCTACAGTCGTCCAATGCCCAACAGTCGCCCATATAAAACAAGCGATGCATTGGCATTTAGGAACTTAAAAGATCTGTATCTGAATTTGCAGACCCCGAAGTCGGGTTGTCTATGAACATGGATGTTCATAGATGAACTATGGGCATCCTAGGTGTCTACTGAGAACTGGAGATTACTCTAAACCACCTTGTTTGGAAAGAGGCTGAACATACTTAGGTCTTCACATATATGGTGGAACTATATGTCTGGTCAAGACCTACTAGATGACCACAAAGTCATAACTTACCAAAATACAACGTGCATATAAAACTGGCTACCTTCCAGAGACAGAGGGCACTAGGGCTTGTCCCAAGTATCAACCTGTAGTTCTTTGTCAAGGAACCTACAGATCTCGGAAAACGCTGAGGCTTGTTGTTCTACAATAGTCATGACCATCATCCAATGCCCAACAGTCGCCCATATAAAACAAATGATGCTAGAACCATTGACATTAAGGAACTTAAAGAGCTGTATCTGCATTTGTAGACCCCAGGGTCAATACAACGGGTTGTCTATGAACTATGGGCATCCTAGCTGTCTACTGAGAACTGGAGATTACTCTTAACCACCTTGTTAGGAAAGAGGTTGAAGATACTTAGGTCTTCACATATATGGTGGAACTATGTTTGGTCAAGACCTACTAGATGACCACAAAGTCATCATTTACCAAAATACAACATGCACATTAAATGCACATTTGTCAAGGAAACTACAGATCTCGGAAAAGGCTGAGGCTTGTTGTTCTACAATGGTCATGACCAGCATCCAATGCCCAACAGCCGCCCGTATAAAACAAGCGTCCTATTAATATCTTAGTTATAATTATCGTATAACCCGGACGCCTGAAAGACGCCAAGTCCTCTGCCCATGAGATACATTTGACCATAGTTCAAACTTAAGCAACAGCTGTTGAAATGTTGATACGGTGTCACCACGACGGGAACCAGAACTGATTCTAATACAACCAAATGAGATAATTATCTGTACGCCTGCGTCCGCGTCAACAGCATCCTTGGATAATGCTACGAAGCATCAGAGGACCTGGGCAGAACCAAGCACACTAAAGAAAACATAATTCGTAACGTTGATACAAAAAAGACATCGATTTTGACTAGCTGATGAGGGATTTAACCTGTTATATGTCATGCCAAAGACGCAACCACCAACGGGGAAGGTTGGGAAGACCAATCAATGGTACATGATGCTAGAACCATTGACATTTAGGAACTTAAGAGCTGTATCTGCATTTGTAGACCCCAATGTATTGAGTTTGAGTCAATACAATGGGTTGTCTATGAACTATGGGCACCCTAGGTGTTTACTGAGAACTAGAGATGACTCTAAGCCATCTTGTTTGGAAAGAGGCTGAAGATACTTAGGTCTTCACATATATGGTGGGACTAAATGTCTGGTCAAGAACTACTAGATGACCACAAAGTCATAATTTCCAAAATGCAATATGCACATTAAACTGGATGCCTTCCAGACACAGATGGCACTAGGTCTTGTCCCAAGTATCTATTATCCTGAGACAAGCTGTAGTTCTTTGTCAAGGAACCTACAGGTCTGGGAAATGCTGAGGCTTGTTGTTCTACAATAGACATGACTTCCCATGCAAGCTGGAGAAGTGAAGACTTTATGGTTGTCTATGAACTATGGGCATCCTAGGTGTCTTACTGAGAACTGGAGAGGGCTCTAAGCCACCTTGTTTAGAATGAGGCTGAAGATACTTAGGTCTTCACATATATGGTGGGACTATATGTCTGGTCAAGACCTACTAGATGACCACAAATTGACCATTAAACTGGATACCTTCCAGAGACAGAGGGCACTAGGGCTTGTCCCAAGTATCAACCTGTAGTTCTTTGTCAAGAAACCTACAGATCTCAGAAAATGCTGAGGCTTGTTGTTCAACCTTGTTTGAAAAGAGGCAGAAAATACTTCGGTCTTCACATATATGGTTGGACTATATGTCTGGTCAAGACCTACTAGATGACCACAAAGTCATAATTTACCAAAATACAACATGCACATTAAACTGGATACCTTCCAGACACAGACGGCACTAGGGCTTGTCCCAAGTATCTATTATCCTGAGACAACCTGTAGTTCTTTGTCAAAGAACCTACAGGTCTGGGAAACGCTGAAGCGTGTTGTTCTGCAATAGTCATGACTTCCCATGCAAGCCTGAGAAGTGAAGACTTTATCTTACCTTATTTTATTCTGCTGAGAAGGTCCTCTGGTGACTATGGCTGCCCTGGTGCTAGGTGTCACCACTTGACCTGACAGACATTTCCATGTTAATAGATTTCAAGGGGTTTTGTTGAATGAAAACCCTCGTCCTTGGAGAACGTTCTTATGATCCAGATGAGTTGAGCACCAGCGGTGACAGAACGCTTCTGGTCCTGAAGCAAACGTGGTAGGTGATAGGTTGATGGGTGTGTAGGACCAGTCTCAAGAATGTGATGTCTCAGGGGACCTCACAAGTAACATGTCTCTACAGAGGAGGACCATTTGGATGGTTTATTGAGATATATGAAGGAAAATCTCTAGATCATTGAAGACAACACAGATATTTTAGGGTTGATGTACAGGATTTGAGTTACCTGCTCTGCCAGTTATTTTTTAGGGTCCTTCTAGTTGTCCTTTTGATGTCACCAATGTGGCAAGTTACTGCAAGAGGCTCTTCATGAAGCAATGTCCTTGCATCCCCTGGCACCTGATTAACAGTCCATTTCCTATAATATAAAGATAGGTGAGATGGTCTTCGTCTAAGTTCAACCTGTTCTGAAGGCTTCACCACCAGTCTACAATTCCATGAAATAGTGCGAAGCTCTTGAGGACCTTTTGACTGAGGTGATGGTCTTACAGTCCCAGCAACTCTCACAAAGAGGGTTCAAATCCTGGAAACTCTCCAACATCTGTAGGTGACCAAGGTTCCCTGAGCCTTCTTTTGAGGGGGTTCACCAGCAAGGCATTCCACCAAAGTTTGAGGGACTCAGAAAGTGTGAAGCCTCATCAATAGTGGGGTCTTGGGCATTTCCTGATGTGTCTTCACAAAGCCATGGAATAATATGGAGATCAGGGGGACTTGCACAAAATCAACAGTCATCTTTAGAGTAGAATCCTCCTTGTGGTCCTTCCTAGGAGGCGATGGATGGTGTCACCAGATGAGAGGTCTCTGGAAGAGATTGGGCGATTCCTGGGGGTGTCAGTGTGCCCAGTGAGGGGGTGCAGGTGACGGTGGTGCCTCTGTGAGGTGCAGGGTGCTGCCAGGCATGTCGGGTGACCCCGGCTGAGCAGTAATGTCCTTGCAGCACCGGGATCTGCAGTAACGGCTCCCGGGATCTCCGGCACCGAGCAGGCCTGCTCCGTACACACAGCCTGACACTTCTCCCGCAGCCCGGCTCGTGGCAGGGCCCTCCCGGGGACCGGGAATCAGCTGCACGGTGAGCCGGCGGGAGGAGAGCGGAGCCGCGGCGGAGGGGAGAGGAGACACGGCGTACTGGAGACGAGGCTTCACCGACCAGAGCTCACACGGCTCTGCCTGCTCCTCTCACTGCATCCCCCGGACTTGTATCATCAGCAGCAACCGCCGCCGCTTCTCCCCCTCCCTGACCGATCCTCCCACCGCCGGGCCCGCCTTCATCTCCATCCCTCCCTCCCTCATCTCCATCCCTCCAATCCTTCATCTCCATCATCCCCATCCCGCCAATCCCCCATCTCCATCCTTCATCTCCATCATCCACATCCCGCCAATCCCTCACATCCTTCATCTCCATCATCCCTCATCCACATCCCGCCAATCCCTCATCTCCATCCCTCC
>CM070034.1:161540170-161553360 GCA_036250615.1 Ptychadena robeensis
GCCAGGAGAAGCAGAGGAAAAGAGGTATTGAAAGCAGGTGTAGAAATAGAAATAGAAAAAGGATAGATTAAGCGGAGGAGAAGAAAAATATGTCCACAAAAGGTTTCGTTGTTCACAACCAAAAATTGAAAAAGGAGGAGGATGGGGAGGAACCGGTTGGAGAACCATAGAGAGGGGAAAAAGACAAGGGTAGAGGAACAGGGGGGGAGGGTAGCTGGAGGGGGGTAGAGTACTTGAAAACAATCAGGAGAGCAGAGAGGTGATCTCATTGGTCTGATGCGCTAATCATTCTATATCCAAACAATGGATGGGGACAGCGGGAGGCCTCCCCTCCTTATGAAGTGTCTCAGTGGAACGAGGCGCAGGAAGGCCACAAATGGGGTAAATGAGAGGGGGTGGATATACTTTTTACTCTTCCCCGACCTTGTGGTAGCACGGCTGTTGTACCAAAACTAAAGTAGTTGTTTCATATGGCTGGAGGGTAGAATACTCACCTCCTCACTGCACTCAGTGGTTTCTCCCACAAACGTATCCTTATAGAAGCAGTACCCCAGTGGGAGAGAAACCACACAAGGGGGGCAGGGGGGTGTGTATTAACCAGGTCAGTTTACACTTATCTAAACCTTTTGTTCCCATACAAAGTACCTAATCCTGTGAAGCGGAGCCATAAGCACTGATGGTGTTGTGTGAGGCTGTTAAAGAGTGAGGCTCATAAAATTTAGGATTGAGGACCAATAACAAGCAGATTGTCTTACAGGTTAGGATCCTGGATCAAATGGATCCTTCTAAAGCTAGCCACACATGGGTCAATTTAGCGTTCAATCAACGTTTTTTTATGAAAAAAAGCGATCGATTGTTAAAAATATCAATGTGATGCCCACATAGTACAAGGGACGAAATTTTGATCATTGATTTTTGTCAAAATCGTCAATGGAAAAGGTGATTCCGACAGGTTTGGAAAAAGTTACTCGATGTACAACTTAAATACATTCTTGCAGCTTTTTTTGGCTTCGATTTGTTGTGGCTATGCCCTTTAATTCCGATTGAAACTAAAATAGTAGGAGAATTCAATCGGAACGATGTTGTTGGGATTACTTCGATTACTTTTTTCAGCTCTGGTCCCATTCTTTTACCCACCGTGCACCCTTCTCTATCCCTCTCTCTCTCTTCTTTTTTTCTGTCGCTTCCCCTTCCCTTTTATCGAAAATTTAACAATAATCGTCTCTCTAGGTGGGTGTAACATCGATTTTTAAATTAAACTGATTTGATCGAACTACAAAATCTTAAGCGAACCTCGATTGTTGAAACACTAAATGAACATGTGTGGCTAGCTTTAAAGCTTCTATGAAGATTTTAGTTATTGGGTGACTTTAAAGGCACCCAACTAAAAGTGTCGGAATTAGCACGGACTTTCCGGCACGATCGATTCCGGCGCGCGGGCAAGCGAAAACGATCGGGCCGGAATCGTGTGAGCCCCACCTTGGACGATTCGATCAGGTATGATCCGGTCAGGGGCCCGAATCGGATCCGACAGAGAGAACCAAACATGTTGGGCTTTCTGATCCGATTCTGACCCAGAGCAGGGGTGTGATAGCGTGGAAAGGGGGGAGGTGGAGGAACGAGGAGTGGGAGATGAAAAAAAGGATAAGTAGACGTGAAGAGAATCAGCCGTGGAAAATATGGTGGCATGCGCGATGGATACTCTTAATTGGACGGATTGATCACACCGCGATTACCGGCAGAAATCTCCGGAAGGACGCGATGGATGATGAATCGATTGGACATGGATCCGACCACGTGTAGGCTAGCTGTAAGACCCCCAACCCGGCGCCGCAGGAGCCCCCGTCCTGCCGACCTTCAATGAAAAAATGCACATCATTGCCAAGGACACTTGTAGGGACTAGGGAGGATTCCTACAGATGCAGGGCGGCTGCGGAGGGAAACAAGGGGAAAAGGTGGGTTGGGGGGGTGGGGGGTGGGGTGGATGAAGGGATTGGAAGCGAGGGTGTGGGCTCAGTAGGTAGTAGTTGAGTAGGACGGTGTGAGATGGAGAGGATGACAATGGAAGATACCACACAAACCCACTATGGACATCCTTGAGCTTAAGAGAAGACAAGGTGTGAGGCATCCGGATCTTAAGTGAATCCGCGGAAGGACAAAGGTGGAAAAAAAAAAAAACCGGAAAAATAGATATGAAGGAAAAGTAACGGAAGAGGGAGACTTTTTCTCCGATCTTGCCACTGTCTTCCGTCTTTTTTTATGGTGGTTAATGGAAAAAATGTGGTGAAGAGCGAGGGAAGCCGGGAGAGAAGAAGGGAGAGAAGACTGGGAACAAAGGAGGGGCTCATTGCCCAGACTATTGCAACCACCTAAAAACCCACAGACAGCTGCATGTTCAATGAGTGAGACGTGCCTTCAGCACCCCGATTAGGATGACACGCGCGTGTGCCTGCTTCAAACGCCTACGACGGAGAAGCGCCGAGCCGTTTCGGGTCCCACTGACTACGGCTTAGTTTAGAGGAGAGTGACGGCATGCCAAAAACACGAGCCCGAGGCGACTAAGCAAAGGGCAAGGAAGTCTTGATCCATGATGTGCCTAGGCTATAAGATTTAAGATGATGGACATCAGTCGGATGCGGCAGGGGGAAAAAGCAATTTTCTCAGTCCTCCTCCCAGATGACTGCAACCTAGCTGGGCTGAGTCACTAGGCTGGCTGAAGCCAGGAGGAAGAAGAAAAGAAGATTTCCTCAGTCTCCCCTCCTCATAAGCATAAGATCCTTGCGGGGCGATCTTGCAGAAGTGATCGATAAGTCAGAGTAGCACCCCCACCCCACCACAGCGATCCGAATATATTGATAGTAGTGGGAGGGGTAGCGGAATAATTGGGGGTAGGCTAGGACAGCGGGGGGTGTCCCTATTCCCCCAAAGTATCAAAGCACGAATGAGCGCGCACAAATGGTTACTGCGTTACGATTCTCCGAACCAATCGGCCACCAGCACGATGATGTTATCATGCAGTGAAAAGGATCGTTCGAACGTTTGCGCCTGGAATCAATGTATGTATGTGGGGGTTTAAGGTAAGTGAGTGACGTTTCACGCCTGCACTCCATTGGCCCGAGTATGGCAGGCACCCCTTTGTGTGCTCTATGGCTGTTAGTTGAACGGGGACGCCAATCACCAATCAAAAAATGGCTCGGCCAGAGAATTTATGGGACCAGTCAGTTCTCTGGCCCCGACTAAGCCTTTTAGGGACCTGTTGCATGTGGGCACCCGCAATCGCGATTTTGACACCGAGAAAATCGGCATAGCGGCGCGATCGCATTAATAGAGTTCAAGCAACAATTGAGTGCAATGCATGTTCTGCGCCTTCAAGTGGGATCAATCGATCTTGTGTGGCGGGGGATATGAGGGGGTGTCGGACGGGGCGGCAGTGGTTGATCATTGCGCCACCATTCAGGAGGAAGGAAAGGTCGAGCTATTGTGGGGACCGTGTAGTAACTAGTACGGGGTTTGCAGGAAAAGGTTAGGGGTCTTCTTTGTGGGAAACAAATCCCGGCCTATCAGCCAGTTAGGTCTGTGTGCTGCTCGATGGGCCCCGCTACCTGCACCCGACTGACCTGTGAAATGTAGGTGTGTCCCCCAGATGGGGAACATGATTTTATCCTCAGCTTCCGATACTGGCACCGACCCCTATGTGGGCAGGCCCGCTTGTTATGGCTTAAGGCAGGTTACTTATGGCCACAACTAGCTCTGCGTACCGGCATATTGTTGTTACACAGCTCATATGCGTACTAAACAACTTCGTGTTCTGGGCCGGAAGCAGCTAGCGTGTATGGGCGGCAGCAAGCTAAATGTTACATGTATCAATTTATGTCACTTGGGATAACTGCAGGGAAATGAATAACTAGATAGGTGTTGAAGTTAGGGGGCCGTGGACTCAAAGTTGTTGTGGGATGATCTGGCGGGTTGAAATGTTGTTGGATGAACAGTCAGAGTAGGCATATCTAAGGGTTAACAATTGACAAGAGAAAAAGCACTGTGGGACAGGCTGGAAATATGACTATGAAAGGATGACATTGGACTGCAGTCAGTCTCAGGGGTTAGTTACTAACCCAGAAAATTTCAGGGGTGGTGACAATACTGAGGTATGAGATCTGGGGGTTCAAACGGTATTTGTTACTGTTGAGAGGTGACCCAAAGCCAGATGGGTGACCTGTGGATTGAATTTTTTTTTTTTTGTTTTTTTATGAATCTACCATGCAGGAGGCGACGCAGCCGCAGGCCGCCAGAGGGACAGTGAGGAGAGACAGTAAGGTTGCCCACCCTAAATAGGGGGGGCTGAGTGTCCAAAAACACCATCTCCTGGTACTCATCTAAAGAGCTCATAAGCCCCCCATCACCTTTTGATTCATTTCAAAGAATGCCATTAGATCTACCAACACACTATGTAGTATAGAGGCCAAGCCCTGATAGATACATGTGATTGGAAGGTATATATAATGCTATGTAGTGCCAGGTCCTCCCTTGATATAGATACATAGTGATGGAAGAGGTATTATATCACTGATATGTAAGCGCCGGGTCCCTCCCTGATTAGGAATACATAGTGATTGGAAACTATATATCTCTGCTATGTAGTGCCAGGTCCTCCCTGATGAAACATAGTGATTGAAGTATATATCACTGCTATGTAGGGACGGGGCCTCCCTGATAGTATTACATAGTATTTGGATTGGAAAGGTTATATCACTGCATTATAGTGCCAGGTCCTCCTCTAGAAATACATAGTTGATTGGAAGGTATTATATCACTGTATAAGTTGCCGGTCCTCCCTGATAAGATAAATACCTAGGAGTGGAGGTATATATCATGATATGTATTGCCGGGTTCCATCCCTTGATAGAAGACATAGTGATTGGGAAGCGATATATCACCTGCTATTGAGTGCCGGGCCGGGTACCCTGATAGAATACATAGTGATTGGAAGGTATATATCCACTGCTATGTAGTGCATGGGACCTCCATGATAGAAACATAGTGATTGAAGGTATATACACGGCTATGTAGTGCTGGTCATCCCTGATAGAATTACATAGTGGATTGGAAGGTATATATCACTGACATGTAGTGCCGGGGTCCTCCTGATAGAATACATAGTGATGGAAGGTATATATCACTGATATGTAGAGTGCTGGGTCCTCCCTGAGGAGAACTAACATAGTGATTGGAGGTACTATCCCTGCTAGTAGCGCCGGGTCCTCCTGATAGAATACATAGGATGGAACGCGTATATACACTTGCATGGTAGTGCCAGGTCCTCCATGATAGAATGCATAGTGATTGGAAGCAGTATATATCACGGCGATGCATTGCTGGGTCCTCTGATCGAATACACAGTGATGGAAGGTAATATCACTGTATGTGTGCCGGGTCTCCCTGATAGATACAAGAGTTGGAAGGATTAGACAGTTCCTCATATTTACATGGTTTTGGTAGAAGAAAAGTTGATTGTACAGAAATTGTATGAAAAGATTGTAAGGTGTATGGGGGGGGCCTTAGAAAGTTATGGGCACCCCTGCTTATAGGGGGCAAAAAACATGACCTTATGATGGTCATGAAGCACCATAGGGAAAGCTCAAGAACATGTGCCAAAGTCTCCTTGATTGGTTAAGGGTATTTTTCATGCTATGAGCTTCGTTGACCCGCTAAGCGAATTTCTTGACGTGGAATGTGTCGACGGAGGCCCATCTAAGATAACAAGCCTACAGCAACAGGCTGTCTCTGTGGTGTGGAGCGGTCCGACGGTCGAAGGGGGGGGTCAGAACGGTCATGAAAAGACGGTCCAAAATGTGGCCAGGGGAGATGAAATCGCAGGTCTGTTTAATCCTCAGCAAGTGTCAACGATGTGATCGATTGTTGAATGTTGAAGCATCTCCACTCCACAGCCACAGCTGAAAAAATCTATTAGTACTGGCCCAGGGAGCAAACAACCCCAACCAACAACACATCCTTCTCAGACAAACATGAGTCACCGGCCTTATCAATATCAGGATAAAGAATAAGAGACGCGGAATGTGATGCGGGCAAAGGCGGGACTACAGAGACGCAAAACAGGATGTGAATTATAGGACAAACAAATACCGGACGCTCGGTTGGTAGGAACATAACCGAAGAAGAAGAAGAAAGATGGGGAGCGGGATGAGATTTCAGGCAAAACTAATAGAAACAAATATAGAGGTGAGATAGTAAAGGTTACGAGGATGTAGAGATACGTCACATATAAACAAAATTAAAATGGAAATAGGAGTGTGGAAAGGAGAATGGGAGAATGAAATAAAATGGGAAAAAATACTAAAATATATAAACCAGAGAGGCGTTTATTATAATTTAAATGTAGCGATGATTGGGGGTGAAGGACGGCAGGAAGGGAATGGAAGGAATAAAATATAGAAGAAAAAGGAGATCAAATAGCAATATAGAGAAGGATGATGTACCAAGAAGAGATGGAGGGAGATAATATACAGAAATTACAAAAGGTTTATACTAGATAGAGAGGGATATTAGGCAAGGGTGGGGGCCAGATCCGGCCCATTTAGCGTATTTCCGGCCCTTTGCCACATTGTTGAAAAAGTGCATTACATCCACTCTGCAATGAGTGCACATGATGCCTAGAGGTGTCCAAACATGGGATGGGCTCTACCCCACATGATTATTCCGCATGGTGATCGCTACTATCAGCACGACTCGGCTAACATAGTGGTGCCATCCCCCAGGCCGGTTGATAGCATACACCCCCCCCCCGCTCAACAACTTTGCATCATAGCGGCCACTGAAAGGCTGGAAAGGGGCGGCTGTAGACGGCATTTCCTCATAGGGGTGAAGACAACAGATGGTATCTAGGAATATTTGCATTGCAGATGAAGAGCATTTATTTGTAAGTCCAGTGCATAGCACAATCAAGCCTTCTTAAAACAGAAGGTATTTACACGGGCCCAATCCAGCACAAATCCCAAAAACTTTAGGGGACAAGCCTGCGTTTGGGACAGTGTGCGGAGCCATTGCCCAAAAAATTATTCCTTTTCGCCCCATCAGCCATCTTTTTTTTTTTTCTTTTTGATGCAAATCCAGAAAACCGCTGGTTGTTAAGTGCAAACTATGCTTTTTTGGTTACAGAGCCATTTAATGCGTCCACCTAAAGTTTGGGGATTGGTGCTGGATTGGGCCGTGTAAATAGCTTCTGTTTAAGAAGGCTTGATTGTGCTATTTGCACAGCTCGAGGTGGAGAGCTTTTTGGATTCCTTTCATCCCTTATCACAATAAACACTTCATGGGCACTTCGCTTTGTAAATGCAGGGAAATTTGCAGAAAGATGTAAACGTCCTGTGAATGTGAAATAGCAGCTTTTGCAGGATTTAATCACCACAGGATGGAAAAAATAATATGAAGTAATTAAAGGTTGAAAATGGCACTTGTGACATGTGAAAAGTGCGGGAACGCAAGTGATTGGGTACTTTCCCCAAGACAGAAGAATATCCAATAATATTCCAGCATTTATGACCGAGTTTTTCGTTTTTATTAGCCTGCTTATTCTTATTTTTTCCAGTTTCTCAAAGGTGACGATATATTTTCGCAAAAAAAAAAAAAAATTGTGATTCGATAATATTCAATACTAATATAAAGAAGACGTGGTATTGGGACCCAGCAGCGGGATGGAAACTATAAGCTTCTTGTATGAGACTAACCTGGTTGTGGAGAGTAAAAGTTGAAGCGGATTTTCTGAAGATAGAAGGGTGCTGAAATTGAAGAGGAAGAAGACAACAAAAATTAGAGGGAGCGGAAAGAAAGACAGAAGCAAGAAGAATAGGACAACCACCCGCACCCTGTGCTGTATTGGTGGAAGGGTCATCAGAGGGGATCGAAGAATAGAAATATAGAACGGGCAAAGAGAAGTACAGTAGAAAAAGGAGAGGGGAAACAAGAATGACGAAAAAAGGACGTGGCGCAGATAAGAGGGAGGGGAGAGTAACAGGGGAAAGGGGAGAGGATAGATAAGATGAAGACAGTAGGAGGATAAAAGAAAGCAAGAAGAGAAAAAACAAGAGTGACGCCCTTTTGCCTTTTGGGCAGCTTTCTCGGCAGTTGTAAATTTTTTCTTTCCTGTTGGGGCCCCTATGCAATTTTTTTACCAGCCCCCTCTTTTTCTTTTCCCCCTGTAGACTTACGGATCAAGATTATTGAATACAAGAGTGGAGGAAAAAGAGGATGGGGATGATGAAGGGTCAATTGGAAGTCGAGGAGGAAAAGAACAAGGATCAGGAAGAAGAAAAAAAAAAAGGTAGACGTTACAAAGGACTGTTGAAACTGAGAGATGAAAATGCACGAGAGTAGGAGATAATGGAAGATGAAGAAGGGGTTAGTGGAGGATCCAGAAAGAAGAACCACAGAGTGGAGAGGTAGGAGGGATTGGAGGATGACTAATGAAGGATTAAAATGGAAGAACGACTTTATTTGACTAGAAAGATTAAAGAACTTTGGCGTTATGTGTTAAAGAAGGAAAAGGTAGAGGAAACGGACATGAACAGAAAAAAACAAAGACGTGTGAGGTTGGGCAAGGGATGGGATTAGAAGGAGAAATGGAAAGAAGAAGAGATCAGATGGAGAGGAGAACCCTTTCCTAAGCTTAGCAGTAGATGGCTACAGAAAGGAAAGGACAAGAAGAGATGAAAAAGATGAAGGTTAAAAGGGATTTTGAGTGATGGAAGGAAGGAGACAAGGGAAGACGGACACGGAAGAAGTTAGAACAGTAGAGGAAGAATCTAGCGTAGAAGATATAATGAGATGATAATAACAATGAGGGAAGTTGAAAAACCTGATGATGATGAAAGCGCGAATAAATGGAAAGAAAGGAATAGAAGTAAGATGCGACTGAAGAAACGAAGTATAGGAAACAGAAGAAGAAAGAAAAAGAAAAAAAGGAGTAGAGGCGTTTAAGAGGCAGAGATTGAAGAGGAGATGATGGGAAAAGAATAAGAAGAAGCTTCAGGAAGATGAAGCAAGTTGAGGGAGGATACAGAACACAAATGAACGTTTTACTCCACGACTACAGGTGTTAAAAGTATGGAGATGAAGGAGGAACTAAACTAGAAGATGGAATGAAATAGTAGAGGATTCTTCAGAACGAAGAAAATAAGAGTGGAGGTAAAAAAGGACATTAGATAGGTATCTGGCAAATATGGACCTTTAATGTATATTTGACTTAGAAACAAGAGTGGGATGAATACGGGATCTGGGGAATGATGATGGAAGGAGACAATTGAAGCAGAGGAGAAGAAACTCCCTTTTTTGTAAAAAGAAGATTAAGGAAAAAAGAAAAAAAAAACAAGGGGGTGCTGATGTGAAAGGATGGAACATCAAAGAAGAGTGATTAAATGGAATGATGAAGAGAACTGAAGAAGTGGCATGGGGATAACAGAAAGAGAAGGACCCAAGAGGGGGAGCGGGCCGGTGGCTTTTGTGTACAAGGATACAAGAGATGAAGAATAGAAGAATAAAATGGAAGAAGATGAAGAAGGAAGTAGAGGCGGAAACAGAATGAAGAAAAAACAAGAGCGGAAGACACAGAGGATGGATGTTATTGATATTGTATGATGTTTTGAGGAATGGATAAAGAGCGAGAAGAAGGAGAAAGTAGAGGAATACAGAAAGAAGAAACAAGACGAACGAAAGGAAGAAAGTAGATGATATAATGAGAGAAGAACACACACAGAGAGTGGAGGTATAAGGATGATGATGAAGAACCTTGTTTTGAGTTTGTTGATTTTATATTGATTTGTCTTTGATATGTTTACTTTTATGATTTTGTACTTGTATAGATGTTAAGAAGAAGATGGAGAGGAAAGAGAAGTCTTTTTTATTTTGTTACAGTAGAGGAGGAAACGGAAAAAGGGAAAGAGAAGAATAGAGAAAACCAGAGCGTTTAGAAACCAGGCTTTTTTTTGGTGGAGGTAAGAGGCAGAGATGAAGAGGGAGATTGATGGAAGAATAGAAGAGGATGGAAGAGGATGGAGTAGAGAACCAAAGAAGTAGGTAAGTAGTGAACCAGATCACAGGTATTTTTAATGTATGGAGATGAAGGAAGAGAATATTTTTTTGGTATGATTTATTTATTTTGTTTGTATTGTGTAAGAAAAGGAAGAAAAGAGGATTCAGAAAGAACAAAATAAAAGTTGAGGGTATAAAAGCAATAGATAGTGAGAAGACAAAAAAGAAAATATAAGATAAAGAAGGAAAAAAGTTAAGGATACAGAAAAATAGAAGAGAACCAGAGATGTGAGATGCAAGAAAGGACGGGCAATAGAAGAAAGAATATGAAGAAGGCAGGAAGAGGGAAACAGGTAATGAAGACATGAAAAAATCTAAAGGACGGCAACAAGAGGATGGCAGGATAAAGAAGAAGATGGAGCATAGGTTATAGTATTTTTTTTTTTCTTTTTAAGAAAGTAGAATGATACGGAAGAAGAAACAAGAGGTGGAGGGTAAAATTCTGGTAAAAAGGATGGAGCGATGGCAGAAAAGGTGAAGCCATGAGAGGGAAGAAGAAGATTAGGGGGAAAGAGAAAAAAAAGAAAGGGATGATGTGAAAGGATCTGGAAAAAAGAAGGAGAACATGGAGAAGACGAAGAAGATGAGAAGGAAGAGTAGAGGCTACAGAAAGAAGAAGAAGAAGAAACTACGATGGAAGGTAAAGGAGTGAGCGGAATAAAGGAGACAATGGAAGACGGACAAGGAAAAAGTTAGAAGATATAATGAGATGATATGAAATAACAAGAGGGAAGTTAAAAGATGATGATGAAAAGGGATAAAATGGAAGAAGAGGGAGAAGGAGAACGTAGAGGACGGAGGAAACAGAATGAAAAAGGAAACCATGGAGTAGAGGTCAAGAGGGCAGAGATGTGAAAGATGGATTGTATGTGATGGAAGAACTATATATATGATAGAAGATGAAGAAGTAGAAGATACAGAACAAAGAATGTTCTATTCTAGATTTTTACAGGTAACTGAGTTTTCTGTTTGTATTGGATTTGTATTGAAGGAGGAGAAAAAGAGGAGTTGGGGGGGGGAGGGGATGTTAAGAGTAGAGCTTTTTGGAAGTAAGTATGAGGATTCAGAAAGAAAAAATAAGATGTGGAGGTTAAAAAAAGGACGTACGATGTGAGTTTGATTTTGTTTATGGTTACACAATGTGTTGTCATATTTTGATGATTTCAAGAATGTAGAATAGTGGGAGGAACAGAAAGAAGAACCAGAAAGAAGAAGAGGATGGAGATGAAGAAGGAGGCAATGGGAAGAAGAAAGACTTTTTTGGCAATGGTAAGAAGAAGTATGAAAGAAGCAGATAGAGGAAATAGAATGAAGAAAAAATCTAAAGTGGAGCAAAGGGGGAGGATGGAGATAAAGAAGGAAATGGAGAAGGAAGAAAAAGAAAATACGGAGGAAAGAAGAAACAAGAGTGGAGGTAAAAAAAGGAATGGAGATGAAGGAGACAATTGAAAGCAGAGCGAAGAAAGAAGATTCAGAAAAAGAAAAAAAAAACAAGGGCTGATGTGAAAGGATGGAAATAACGAAGGAGAGAAAATGGGAAGATGAAGAATGAAGAAGTGGAGGATACAGAAAGAAGAAGGACCAAGAGTGGAGGTAGAAGGATAGAGATAAAGAAGGATAAAATTGAAGAAGATGAAGAAGGAAGTAGAGGAAACAGAATGAATAAAAAACAAGAGCGGAGACAAGAGGATGGAGATATAGAAGGAGAAATGGAAGAAGATGGAGAAGGAAGAAGTAGAGGCTACAGAAAGAAGAAACAAGATGAAGGAAGAAGTAGAAGATATAATGAGAAGAAACAACAAGAGTGGAGGTATAAGGATGATGATGAAGAAGGATAAAATGGAAGAAGACGATGGAGAAGGAAGAAGTAGAGGAAACAGAAAGAAGAAGAAACCAGAGTGGAGGTAAGAGACAGAGATGAAGAGGAGATGATGGAAGAATAAGAAGAGGATAGAGAACAAAGAAGTAACCAGATCACAGGTAAATGTATGGAGATGAAGGAGAAAATATAAGAGGAAGAAGTAGAGGATTCAGAAAGAAGAAAATAAAAGTGGAGGTAAAAGCACATAGATAGGAGAAAATATAAGATAAAGAAGGAAAAAGTGAAGGATACAGAAAGAAGAACCAGAGGATGGAGATGAAGAAGGAGGCAATAGAAGAAGAATATGAAGAAGGCAGAAGAGGAAACAGAATGAAGAAAAATCTAAAGTGGAGGCAAGAGGATGGAGATAAAGAAGAAGATGGAGAAGGAAGAAGTAGAAGATACGGAAAGAAGAAACAAGAGTGGAGGTAAAAGGATGGAGATGATGGAGACAATTGAAGCAGAGGAAGAAGAAGATTCGGGAAAAAGAAAAAAAACAAGGGCTGATGTGAAAGGATGGAAAAAAGAAGGAGAAAATGGAAGACGAAGAAGATGGAGAAGGAAGAAGTAGAGGCTACAGAAAGAAGAAACAAGATGAAGGTAAAAGGATTGAGCTGATAAAGGAGACAATGGAAGACGACAAGGAAAAAGTAGAAGATATAATGAGATGAAATAACAAGAGGGAAGTTAAAAGATGATGATGAAAAGGGATAAAATGGAAGAAGATGGAGAAGGAAGAAGTAGAGGAAACAGAAAGAAAAAGAAACCAGAGTAGAGGTAAGAGGGCAGAGATGAAGAGGAGATGATGGAAGAATAAGAAGAAGATGAAGAAGTAGAAGATACAGAACAAAGAAGTTACCAGATTACAGGTAAACGTATGGAGATGAAGGAGGAGAAAATAGAAGAGGAAGAAGTAGAGGATTCAGAAAGAAGAAAATAAGAGTGGAGGTAAAAGGACGTAGATAGGAGAAAATGGAAGATAAAGAAGGTAGAAGTGGAGGATACAGAAAGAAGAACCAGAAAGAAGAAGAGGATGGAGATGAAGAAGGAGGCAATGGAAGAAGAATATGAAGAAGGCAGAAGAGGAAATAGAATGAAGAAAAATCTAAAGTGGAGGCAAGAGGATGGAGATAAAGAAGAAAATGGAGAAGGAAGAAATAGAAAATACGGAAAGAAGAAACAAGAGTGGAGGTAAAAGGATGGAGATGATGAAGGAGACAATTGAAGC
>CM070034.1:161585391-161595800 GCA_036250615.1 Ptychadena robeensis
TGTCCGGATCTCCCATCTGAACTATATTGCTTATGCCAACAGAGCTAAGAGCCCTGCTGGTATAAGCAATGAGAAGAGAGGTAGATGAACAGCCATCTATCCCTCTCTCCTAATGTCCAAGGAAACTGCAATCACTCTGCAGATTCCATGGACACAGGTATAGCCAGAGTGGAGAGACTGTGCAGCTGTTTTCCCCTGGCCCCCCTCCTCCCAGTCAGTGAGGAAGATGAGGTTGTGCTGTGAGTGTATTGCTGCTAGTGACATCTACTGGCTGAAATTGATATTGCATTCATTTTATCCATTGCATAAACCCAAATGATTTGAAAACGAAGTAAATATTTTTTTTCTGCTCTAAAAACTGGGTGCGTCATATGGTCCAATGCAAATACGGTACCTCATAGGGCAGTGCTGGTGCATGGGCAACCTATCACAATGAGTATGACGAGTTTAAAAGACAGAGGCTGACTTTAAGTGATGTATCCTGGAAGGAGGTCAGCAGGTTGCTGAGTGTTATTTTGTTTTAGTTGCAGGTTCCTGGACTCTGGATTGGGAAGGAAGGAACTGGGTGGGCTTTTCCATTCCACTCAAACCAGGATTTACACTTGCTTAGAAGTGAGCTTAAAGTTGTGTGTGTCTCCACAAATGGAGCTGAGACCTGATTGTCAGGGCTCCTGACCAGGCCAGTTATTTATCTTCCAAACTCTGCAATGGTAACCCCTGTTTTGGATAACAAAAAAAGACAGGAAGCCCTACTGTGAGAGATACTGTGTGGATGTATCTTAATAACAGCCCCCATATTAGTCTGAACCCCCCACATCGCCTGTTTAAAACCTAAGGCCCAGGGCGCATGCAGCCCTTTGGGCATTCCTTGGCGCCCTGCCTTGGGCTTCCACTTGCGGCCCCAGAAACCTAACTGTTAATGCATAGGGCATAGGAACTCCTCGCCCAGGATCTTAGGGAGGGAAGAGGAGGAGAGGGACTCTAAGCAACCCAGCCAATCAGCAACCCAGACAGCACCTGTGCAAGTCCCTCACCTCACCAAGAATATCTTGCTCTAAGAAAATGAGTGTCTATGCTCCCACTTTTTCACCAACGAATGGGGGGATATTGTATGTGGCACATAACCTCAGAATAAAGGGCACATAACCTTTTAAGATATACATGACACAAAATGTGGATTACCGCACTACAGTGTTAATGCTTGAAGTATCATTAAAAACAATGTCTTCTAGCTCTGCCTGCTGTCCTTTTTCCATTATAAAATGCTTCTACAAGTCAGTATAGGTTGAAAATGTTATGTGATGCCGAGGGCCGCACTTGGGGCCCTCCATATAAACTCAGTTGCCCACCACTGACCTAAGGGCATGACATGTAGTGTATGTGCCCGAAAAACAACTGGCGGGTATTGTACACATTTCTGAAAGTGTACATTAAAAATCAAGGTAGGGGAGACAGGACCATCAGACTAAAGGAGCTCTCTGGTAGAGTCGCTTGGGTTACATGTTATTTTTATTATCATTTATTTATATAGCGCCAACATATTACGCAGCGCTGTTTGCCATAATTGCATCGCGTACGTGTAGTCACAATCCCGCCATTGTGCTATTTGACATAAGAACCTGTTTGCTGAAGCCAGTTCGGCGGCGTCCCCGTCCCCGCCGACACATGTGGGTGGCCGCGAATGTTTGGGAACTTTTGAACCAGACGCGCGGCTGATCACAGATGACCATAACCGGATCTGACAGTCCCTTATTGCTCAGGGCCGTCTAATCAAACTTTAAAAGGAAGAAGAAATGCGTTTTTGTTCCGGGGATGAAACCGTTGGCACTCCGTGTACAGATGTCTCAATCTAGAAACAGAGGATGGAAGTACTGAAGATTTATTGTATTGTTCTGTGAGTTCAGCCTAAGGGACGGGCATGATTCTGAGCAGCCGGGACCAGGAATCGGCGACCCGCGCCAATGTGTCACGTAGATGGGGAGAGGCTCCTGCTACGATTGGGCCCTGAGACCATCAATCATGGCTGGCTTGTCATTGATGATTGACAGATAAAAGAGTGTGTTGCGCAGGACCCAACGGGACAAATGCCTTAGGCCTCAGAATTCTCCGAAATTTCCTAATACAAAACATAAGCTGCTGAGCACATTGTGTCGCCTTGTTTACAGGATAAAACCCAGAAAAACGACAGCGTTATAGCGCATCAAACTGGAAACTTAGACATATTGTAGCTTACCAGTCCATAGATGTGGTGGCTGCATTAGTGTTCTTCTTTTCCAATAACAGTAAAGGCTCCCACACACGGGTCGATTTTTCACTCAATTTTTGATTGCATGTTCACGGCGATCAATCGTGTTCTGCCCACCCTAAACAATTGACCAAACAAAATCGAAATCGACAAAAAATCGGATCGGACGTAGATCCGACATGTGGTTTTTTTGGGGCCGGTCGTTTGGAAAATCGAAGTTAGTTGGTGGACCAATAGCTCTCTATGCAGCAGCCTATCCGATCGATGGATTTTTTGCAATCGTCCACTTTATAGATCGGCTCATGTCCAGATCGACCAGAAATCAGATTCCCAAGGTGGTGTTCAATCGATTCCCGATCCGATCAATCCCCAATTCCACGATCGCCTGGAAGTTTTGGATCAGGAATCGACCCGTGTATGGCTTAACAGCCAGGGCAGTTTCTCCCACTATGCAGAGTATGCGCATAGAACCCCCTGCTCAACAGCTCGGCCCCCAAAGGTAACAGTGCCCCCCTCCCTCCGTTCAACAACTCGGCTGGCTGTGGGATGATAGCACCCACACTTCCTTCATGAGTTGTCCTATTTCCCCAAACCCCCTCAATCTTGTTATAAATGTGCAACCCCACGAGTAATGAATCGATCTCTGTTAACCTCCTGGGTGTTTGGCCCCAGTTAACTATAGAGAAACTTACCTGTCCGCTGGATTCCACCTGCCGATCGGGAGCATCGACCTGTATGCTGATGCTTTCGGGTCTGCCCCCAATTGCGTCACCGGCGTCTCCAGTGACGGCGGAGTTGTGCATGGGACCTCCGGGCGAACAGCATTCTAAAAAAAACCGCGCCACGTGCGTAACGCCCAGGAGGCTAATCATTGAATTAGAGCGGAAGTGCTGTAGTGCTAGGCATGCCTTGAATGCTTCCTCAATCGGTTGGTAATATTCATGTCTCGATTACACTGCAATCGATTACAATTTACGGACAGTTTCAATATCATTTACTTTTATCTCGATCAAACTAATTACAAATATTTGTTAAGGGTCTAATCGATCTTAAAAAAATATCGATACATGTATGGGCACTTTTAGGCCACATGCTGGTTGGATGTGTTGACGTCCGCACATCAACGCGCATAGTGTAGCCCTAGCCTAACACGGTATTTCAGAACATCCGCCCGCAGATTGACAGCAGCTTATTGGATCAATACGCCGACCCAGCAGCCAACACCATCTCCAAGACGCAAGACACCGCGCCAACCTAGACAAATCCCTTCTGAAAAGCAGAATGATTCTGCCTCTGTCAGCGGAAATGGAAATAGGAGAATTTACACAGCAGAGACATTTCTTTGACACGCACAAGGGCAGCAGAGTCACCCGTGTCAGAGCTCCACATAAATATCATAATTCATTAGTGTGGACCCAGATAAAAGTCTATTCCTGCCGCTCGGCCGCTTGGTGCCACGACACTGAGATACGGCCTGACCTCCCTTCTTACTCTGAGCAGATGGTATTAGAAGTTTAGGAGACCAGAAACTTTTGTTATGTAGACGGGTCCTTATTTATCACCCTGCATATGAATCTACAGCTTTCATCTCTTCTTCCAAGCTTGAAGTACGCCTCGCTCTCGGCATGAATAAAACACCCGACCTGAGGGCCAAGGGTACATCATCTGTGGCTTCCACTGGGCATTGTGGCTGTTCATTGTCATTAAAACTTGATAAACAAGAAGGAGAATGTGCAGATGCTGATTCTTTGGATCTGAAGTCAATGAAGGGTCTTGACCTCATCAACAGTTCCAGGTCTGGCTCCTCTCTATGGCTTTGTCTACACTTGGACGTGCCACATGATTGGTCTTTAGCAGGGGTGGGCAAACTAAGGCCCGGGGGCCAGATCCGGCCCTTTGTCACCTTGTTGAAAAGATGCTCCCCGCTGCTTGTTCTCTGCAATGAGTGCACATTATGCCTAGAGGTGTCCAAGCGTTGCCTTGGGGACGATGCAGTGAGGTGATCATGACACTGTGGGAGCATCCTCATCGCGACAGTAGGCAATGTGGCCCACAAGTCAAAAAGTTTAGCCAAGGTCGCCATACACGGCTTGATTTGTCACTGATCGATTCCCGATCCGATCATTTCAGGAGATCGGGAATTGATGGAAAACCACCTTGGGAATCCGATTTGTGGTCGATTTGGACACGAGTCGATCGCCAAAATGGCCGATTCCACAAAATCCCTCGATCGGAAAGGCTGCTGCATAGGGAGCTATGGGTCCACCAATGTACTTCCATTGCCAAACGATCGACCAAAAAAACCAACATGTCGGTTCAATGTCCGATCCGATTTTTAGTCGATTTTGTTTGGTCGATCGTTCAGGGTGGGCAGAACTCAAATGATCGTCAATTGATCTCGTGAGCGCGCACAGTGATTGATCGGTCAAAAATCAAGTAAAAAATCGACCCTTGTATAGGAGCCTTATGACTAGAGATGTCCCGAACTGTTCGCCGCCGAACTGTTCGCGTTACGCGCGAATACTCGAACACATTGCGAAAATAGTTCGCCCCCTGTTTTTTTTTTTAGCATGAACAAACTTTGACCCTGTGGGGTGTCTCAGTCAGCGGCTATTTAATCCAGCCAATCAGCACCCACCACCTCACGGCCATTGCTTCACCCTCTATCACACATGCAAGGAGGATGCCATTCACATGCTGCCTGAGAGAGTGGTGACACGGACCAAAGGTCAGTGACCGGGCAATGGTGGTGACAGACAAAGGTCAGTGACACGGCAATAGTTGTGACACGGGCACCCCCCCCCACCCCCCCAAATGGGTGGTGGATGGACACGGCCAAAGGTGGTTGACACGGGCATGCCATGAGGGATGCGAAAAACGACGCGAAAAACCCGCCAACGCCACGCGAAGCATGAAGCGAACACCCTCCAACGCGGCGCGATCCATTGACTATCATTTGAAATCTTTGGTGCGGATTTATGTGTGAAAAAAAAAAATTTTCTTGGGGAGTTTTTGCCATGGATTCCCCTTGTCATGTCATTGTCCAGGTGTTTGACCCCTTGAAAATCCCAACACTATTGTGGCCAGAAAGGGGTCCCTTTGTTGTTTAAAATTCGCCTCCCATTGTCAAGTCAATGGCGGGTTCGTGTGTTCGCGAACTTTTACGGAAGTTCGCGTTCGCCGTTCGCGAACCCGAAAATTCGGGTTCGCGACATCACTACTTATGACTAGTGATGAGCAGCGTAGGCAATATTCAAATGACATATTTGACGTACATTTAATAATTTGAGATCTCTGTCCATTATATCGGCATTTGTAATGTCATGTATTGCAATGTGTGCTGTCAGGTCGACATCTAGTGGCAGAATGTGAAATTGCAGCTACAGTGTAATCTTATGAAACAACAGAAGCAATTCTTTGCGAAGATCTGCATTTGTACATGTGAATATTGGAAACACAATTCATGGTACTTTCCCCAGAATCTCAAATATTTTAAGATTCTGAAGATAAAGCGCTATATTCCAAATCTTCCCCAATTCTTGAAGAGCTGATATTTGCAATAACAATGTGGGATTCCAATATTCGCGCTCAACAGTTACTATGACCCCCCAACCTGAGGAGTGCTTGTGGCTATGTTGCTTAGGTGCTTAGCATTAACCTCCCTAGAGCACTGCTGAGGTACAGATTTCTGTACCAAAAGCGAACCATAGACTTTAATGGAAAAAACTTTTTTTACACTGTAAGCCTGTAATTTCCCAAAGTCTGTCCATACAGGAGTCTGGTGACATCCGGAATATAATTACATGTTCAGATGCTTTGTGAATAACTCACAATATCAGATAATGAAGATATCAATAATTCACTGTATCAGGTAAATTAGCACTGCAACCACTAGATGGCGCTGCAGATGTGCCAGGTTACATAGGAGAGCATGGGGGGGGGGGGAGTGATCCGGTCTCCTGCAGCTGCCTCATTAGATCAGAGACACAATGAGTTTGCTCTCCTGTGGTTCCAATCAGGTCAAAGCTGGGCGACCTGGGACCGTCAGGAACAGCAGGGGGGTTAAAGAGTAGTGATGGCCGAACTGTCCGCAAGGCAAAGAGTATGGGTGTTCGACCCACGACGTTCGCCGGCAAAAAGAAGATTGTTATTCTTTCAGGAGCAGAAAAAAACGTCCAAAGAAGGAAAATTTTCACTTCTAGTTTTTGAAAAATTTTAAACCAACAGTGACATCACCAGCTATAGGTATGAGTAACTGTGCATTCCAGATACCGGAAGTGATGTCAGTTACATCACTTTGGTTTTTTTAGATTCATATTCCCCATGAACAGGCGGACAACAGACTTTTCCTTAAGTCCGATCCGCCTATTCGCGAACAGATGTGGCCGATGTGCAGCCATCACTATTAAAGAATATTCAAAATTGCGCTTGAATAATGTTTTTTTATATGTCTCCATTGAGTTCCAGTAGACATGTTGTGCATCATCGCAGCAGCAATTACAGCATGATTAATTTTATCTACTCAATTTTAAGCCAATTCCATTATAAGCTGACTTGTCTTCTTTCTTCCATATGTTCCTCCTTCTTTGCAAGTAGTGATTTCACTTTCAGCGACTCATACTGCCATCTAGTGTTGTGAAAAGCTCACTGCATGCTCTATATGTCATTCTCAACACTAGGTGGCAGTACAAGTCACTCAAAGTGAAATCACTACTTACAAACAAGGAGGAACATATGGAAGAAAGAAGACACACACAGAAATTGGATTATAATTGAGTTGATATGGTACATTATGTAAATGACTCATACTGTAATACTTAATATGAAATAAAAAAAATCATGCTACTCACCCAGAGCTAGTAATTTAAGATAATTACAACAGTAAATAAAATGTTAATTGTATTTTATAAGCCAGTTTCTGAATATTTTATTTTTGCAGAGAAGTTTATTTTTGAATGTAACACCTGAACAGTTTCTTAAGCCCCCCATACACCTTGAGATTCCTCCATACAATTTCCATCAGATCTACCAACAACTATGTAGTATAGTGACCTCCCTGATAGAATACATAGTGATTGAAAGGTGTAGAAAGGTCCTCATATTACATGGTTTTGGTAATAGAAAAGTTGATTGTACAGAAATTGCATGGTAATTGTATGTGGTGTATGGGAGGCTTTAGTATTGAGAAGGAGTCAGGAGCAAAGGCTGATAGATTTCCTGTAGCTCTGGCTGCATCAGTGATAGATGATTTCCTGTCACTCTGTCAGTTTTTTTCTAAATTATACAGCAGGAACAGATTACCGCAGCCGTAAAAATGAATACGGGCTCGCTAGTTATTTCATACCAGGGTACGGCAAGGATCAGTACGGAGATAAGTATAGAATGCCATACACAAGAAGTTCTCAGAATTATTTAGAAAATGTTATGCGCTGACAGGTGCGCTAAGCGTGGTGCATCATCGTTATGTCTCTCCCTTCCCAGAAATATGTTATACAACATCGGAGTCAAAGTAGGTCCTAAAAGTACTTTTTGCAATCATTTTACAGCAGCTCCGGGGGTAGAGACGTCTTTTATATGTTAAAGTTTCTTCCACTATGCAGAGTATGTGGCTGCATAGGTCCCTGGGAACCCCGGGATGGTCCTCGGTGCAGATTGGTACTGACAGCGGGATACGGTCGCCCGGTGGGGGGTGCACCACTAGCACCCAGTCCCCCCTCCTCAACATTTTGGCTGGCCAAACAATAGCACCCCCCCGCTCAACATCTCGACTATCATGGGGGGCCCATGCTATAACTTTGCATAGGGCCCCCAAAAGGCTAGGTCTGGTTAAAGCTGAATTTGTCATAGTCCCTGGCTGTGTGTGTATACATGTTTGACACAGATCGGCCCCTTGGCTATATGCATTAGCTACAGAATCACAGCCTGAATGATCACAGGGGGAGAAGAGACTAAAGCTGGGCACACATGGGTTGATACCCATTCAATCGACCAGTGATTGCCCGCAGCGTGGCGATATCATGGTGATGCCACCAAACTGCATTCAAGCGTTGGTCGATCACATGGCGAATCGATGTGCACCACTTTGCACATCGATTCCTGTTCGATACTTTGGGTCCCCATCAAAAGTAATGATGATCTACCGGGATTTACGGATATGTCCGTTCCCTGTTCGATTGACATTTCTACTTACTTCCACTACTTTCTATTTTCGTTCCCAATCAATCACCACAAACGAGCGTTGTGATTGATTGATTGTTAGTCAGTCAAGCAGAAAATCAATCCAAGTGTGGGGGGCTAAAGGCTGCCCATACACGGGTCGATTTTTTGTTTGACTACCGAGCAATCAATCGTGGTTTGCGTTTGCAATGAACGATTGTTCAGGAATTGAACAGGGCCACCCTTGGAAAGTTCAAAGGAACATGTTGGTAAATCCCTGTTCGATTGCCATTACTCCAGAGTCATGCAATACCAAACGTCAGTCACTAGTAGAACTCCACAGCACATCACGTCATCTTTCTCACACATCAGGGGAGAGCGGGGCCGAGGGGGAAGCTGCGTGTAAGGCTCCCCTCTACGGCTGTGTGTGTGAAAGCTGCATCATAACAGCAGCTTTCACACATAGGCAGAGATAGATGGGAGAGGTGCCGGCTTGCAGCTCTTTCATCTATCTCTCTCTGCTCTTCATTGCTTATATCAGCAGGGCCCAGTACAGATTGGAGATCCGGCGTGGGTGGATCTCCCATCTGACAGCTCCTCCACCTCACCAGCTAAACCTCTTGCAGGGAAGGCTAAGGCGCTGGTGGTCACGCATTCGGACCATACGATGCAGGCACTTTTCCCCCCGGGGTGGAAAAGTGCGTCTTATGGTCCAAAAAATACAGTATATTACACTCAATAGAAATTGCATGTACAAAGGGGTTCTGCATTAAGGGGAGGATTGTGTCTGAATGGCATTTTTCAGGCTTTTGCGCAAATGTGCAACAGTGAGGAAAAAGCCCCAACAGACAGCATTAAACGCCTGCAGACAGCATTAATCGCCCTACATTCAACTTTCAACCATCCTTCCTGGGACAACCCCACCACTGGGTAAAATGGAATTGACCCCCCTGCTGTTCTTGACGGCTCCATCTCGTCCAGGGCTGACTTGTACGGACCCCTCTTCCCAGGGCGGCAAGAGATTCAAATGGAAATCACACCAGAACAGTCTTTTATGGAGAAGACTGTTCCCAGTGTGATGTCCAGATGTGCTCTTTGCAGTTAACCCTTTCTCCCCTGGTGTGTTCATCACACAGTGATAACTGTATCCAATACAATTAAAAGTAAAAACAAAAAACAAAACACATAACACATTTCCAATTAAATAAAAATTTAATTATGAATATAAAACCCCCCATAAATATATATACAAACGGTACTGAAATCTTTCATACAAAATAAGTATTTTAGAGATTTTTACCTTTTTTTATATATATAATTTTTAATGTAACTTTATTTTTAACCTAATTGTTGGCTTTAAACATTATTATATTCAGGATGTCTACTAGATCCTTGTACGGGCAGATTTTGGGAAGTTTCAGGCCTACAACATAAAAAAAATCAATTTGAGTCTTTTGGTACAGAAATCTGGACCTCAGCAGAGCGCTAGGGAGGTTAATATAACTACAATCTATAAACCTAAGAAACTCCGATGAAGAGGTGGAGCTCCCTCCCCTGCACATGGCAGACATCCCATATTTATTGCTGGAAGTGAACGCAGCGTTAATCTCCTCCCGCTAACACCTGAGGCGCTGAGCTCATATAACATTGTTCTCCTAGCATTCACGTACCACGGGTCTCCTCCGGCACTTCCTTGCACCATGCTGGGTGCAAAAATGGAACTTAATTAAAATGAATAAAAAAAGGCGCAACTTAATTGTCTTCCCGGGGTAAGCGATGGTCCCGTTTCACAGCCTCGCGTATATAGATGGAGATAATTTGGCGGAGGTTTCCTCCTTCACGTCACTGTGTATTGAGCCCCCCAACATCTTTACTGATTAAGATTCTTCTGCATGTTCTGCTCTACAACCCTCCTGTAACATGTGTCCAGGCCCGTTTCTAGCCGTTTAGGAGCGCTATGCAAGCACGGTGCCCCCTAATGGCCAAGGAGTTGAGGGTGGTGTGATTG
>CM070034.1:161597935-161618009 GCA_036250615.1 Ptychadena robeensis
TTCCCCGGCGTCTGGAAGAGACAAATTGAACCAAAATTCTGTTTTCTTTTGAAACGTAAAACCGTATTAAACAATCGTACTGAGGGGCCTCTGTGAGCCGGGAAAATGTTACACCGACCATACAAACCCCGCATCGTAGTGTTGTTTATATTCTACATGATCCTTACATAACAAGTGGAAATGCTGCCCTTTACCTTGGAGAGTGGAAAGATTTTTAAAACATGAAAAGAAAATGTTTGAGAAGTATCAGAGAAATGAACATTCTGTTATGAATTTCTTTTTAGAAAAAATATCTGCATTCCTCCTAGCATATGAGGGGCTTCTAGCTGGGTATCTAAAGGTCCCCATACATGGGTTGATACCCGCAGGGCAAGGGGATCTGTGTCAGCTGCCTCTGTGTCTGTATCTTAATACTGTCCCACTGTATAATACTGTAAGAGCTCCCTCTGCCGGATGTCTATAGGGTTTCTACCCTATCAGCTGCTCCTCCCTCCTGCCCTTTAAGGAAGTCTCAGGCAACAGGAAGGTGCCTAAGCAATAGGTCTTATATATTTGCCTCCAGGTACCTTGCTGGTTGACTCTTTGACTTGCCGGTTCCAGACTCTCAGCTTATCATAGGTATTACCCTTTTCTCTCAACTCCTTAGCACATTGTATCGTACCTCATCAGATTCCCCGGTTCCAGAACCTTGGCTTGTACCACAGATTGTCCCTATCTCTCAATCCTCTGCACGTTATCCCGGTACCTCATTAGATTCTCCAACCCCTTGGCTTTTCCTAAGGATTATCCATATTTCTCAATCTTTGGCACTTCGTCTTGTTACTTCATCAGGTGCCAACTTGCATGGGTGCGTCTGGGAACCGCAACCTGGGGATCTTCTGCAGCAAAGCACATTACTCTTTGTGGGGTGCTCTGGTAAACACTAGGCGGTTCCTTAGACTCTGCGCCCTGGATTGCACCCATGCCAACTGTGCAAGTTGGTCCAGTGAGTCCACACCGTTGTATTATCGGTTTTTAACCCTTGCTCTGGTGTCACCCGATTCGCAAACAATCAATCACCGCGAATGCACACAGGGGTCAATTGTTTGGAAATCAAACTAGAAATCAACACATGTATGGGGACCTCTGTCTCAGGACATTCAAAAATGTCACTGCTGTGCTGCTCTCCTTGCTGGAGGAGTTGATATGGGGAAGCAAAGCCCACCACAGTATGACCCAACATTGTGTGTACTCCTCCTTGTAGTGTGAATGGGACATTAGGACCCCAAATGGAGGTGGCTAACTATCACAATATACCCCCACAGGTATGTAAATATATGCAAATTTCTGTATATCATCTTAATGCTAAAAAACCTTTAATTGGCTCTTTTCCGATAACTAGTTGGAGGGAGCGCTGGGGAGTTGTATTATTCTGATTGATCAGCCTCCAGTCTGGTGGCTCCTTCTCTGTCCTTCAGTCTCCCGAACGTTTCCTCCTTTTTCTTGCGTAACTTGAAATTTTCATGAGGGATTTTATCATATTTCAGGCTAATGGCTGAGGCTTGGCACGCGCTAATTACCGCCGGTATCTCTCAAATTGTCAACTTTACTTCCTCGCTATTTATATTTCTCGTTACAGCTCAATTCCAGGCAGATGTGACGAAAACACCAATGAATGAGGATCTCTGTTTATTAGATCTCCGAATCTGCAAATCTGACTTGGGATCAGCCTGGAGTAACTGTCTCCATGGTAATACATAGTGGAAACTGAACTAAGGGCAATATGGGTGGGTGACCAGGGTGGAATCATGCTGGGGGGGGGGGGGGGGGGGGGGGGGGCGGCATCTAAGCATCAGAAGTTTTCAGATGCCCAGATGCCTCCCTGCCCAGGACAACTGCTCGGGGAGAGAGAAGCTTGTTTTTGTCAGAGTGCTGGTGAGTCACAGGGTCTGTAAGTCTGTGACCCCAGAGCTCCCTGGCAGTGACAAGAGGTGCCCATCTGGGAGGGTGCCAGAGGGGGTAGCTCGCCCAGGGCACCGATCTGCCTCGGTGGAGGATCGGCGAACAGGTGCGTTCCTGCGCCCTATATATTAACACTTAGGTTTTTGGGGGCTGCAAGCGAAAAACCAAGGGGTCCGCCGAACAGCGCCTAAAGGGCCGCAGGCTGGGCACTACAAGAGCGCTCAGGATTACTGACTGTGATGTGGCATCGGACACAGATGCATAATAGTGATCCGATCAAGTGTTAAGGCCCCCATACACGTGTCGGATTCGCACCGGATTCCGGCACGATCGATTCCAGGCGCGTGCACGCAAAACGATCGTGCCGGAATCGCATGCAGCCCACCTTGTCCGATCGATCAGGTCCGATCGTTCAGGGGCTCAGAATCGGATCCGACGGAGAACCAACATGTTGGTCTTTCTCATCCGATTCTGCACACATCAGGGGGAGTTGCCATTTGTGAGGTGGAATCGGAGGTGGAATCGCACACGGAATCGTGCCGGAATCCGCTCGGACAAGGTGGTATGCTGCGATGGATACTCTTAATTGGCCGATTGATCACACCTGCGATTCCCGGCAGAATCGCCGGAATCGATCGGATGATGAATCAATTGGACATGGAATCCGACACGTGTATGGCTAGCTTTAGTCCCAGATAAAGTGGCACATGACCGGAGTAAAGCTGGGCATAGACGGGTCGTTTTCCTGCCGACTTCTAGTACCAAGAATTGGCTGGGCACCCTACTGCCGTCCCCATTCAAAGTAATGGGATTGTCCGGAAATTTAGGGGCATGTGCGATCCAAAATGTGGCAGATTTCTGACCGATTTTGCCAGGTGGGTGCACCCAACCGCCACCCAATTGGCGGGAACGCACACGGTGGTCGATTTGCCAAATAATGGGGCAGGAATCTGCAGATTTACCCACCTCTGCAGTTTGTTGCTGAACAATCACTGAGGATGAGCTGTGATTACTGGTGGTTTTGGGTGGTTTCATATTTTGGGTTTTATTGGTCCTCAGGCTCTGAATGCCAGGGAGGTGCCATGCTTGTCAGTTGTAGCGTGCCGGTTGCGTTCCCAGGTGGGTTGTTTATCTCAAGCATTTCGAGGCTTTACGGCTCCCAAGTTTAATAGATAATTAAACACGACTCCGCAGCTCTTCTTTGCAAAGGTCAACAATTAACAGAATTTACAATGTGGGCAGAGTAAATAGGTTTCCCCGAACGAGCTGTAAAGCACTTCAGTCTTTAAGCACCCCACTCCTGCTGAAGCAATCTAGGTAGCTGAGTCTCCTGCCTACCCCTTAAGGTGCCCATACACTTACAATCAATAACCTGTTCAAGCACTGACGTCATGCTGTGCGCCCAATCCTTTGGGTCCCCATCCAAAGGAGTGACCGGGAATCAAGCACCTAAAGTGGTGCTCCTTGATTCCCATCCGACCTCACCACGCTGCTCTCGAACGAGTCATCAACTGTGCGCCCATCTGTATGTGTTTGGGCACCTTTAGCCAAATTGGATAGGTAGGCAGATTTGCAAAAAATCCCTGTATATTGTGTATCATTGTGTAAACTAAACTTATTTTCACAATTAGTTATATATAGTCACTTACTTTACTTTGAAATGCCCATCCCCCAATGGCAATGGCTGTGTCTGCATGCATGACACAACCTCGCAGAAAAACGTAGTGTAGACGCAGCCTTACTCTTAGGGTATGTTTCCATGGCGTTGAGGGCTCCATTGACACAAAGTGCATTCCTTGACGGGAATTTCGACAGAGCCCATCCATATACACGCCTACTTGCATCGGCTGTTTCCGTGGCATTGAGCTGGTCCGCTGGTCGGAAGGTTAACATAGTGCAATACGTCAACTTCCAGCCAGCGGACCAGCTCAACGCTGTGGAAGTAGCAAGTACGGTAGGCATGTATATGGGTGGGCTACATCGACATTCCCATAACGCCATGGAAACATACCCTTTGTGTCCCATTTACTAAAGGGGTGCTACACTTTCATTCTGTAGTGTCGTGGAGGGCATATTGCTTGCTCCGAACGACCAGGTTCTTTGGGATGTTCAAGCACACTGTATTCGCTCACACACAATCAATAAATGGAGTCACAGGCAGCTGGTAGGGGGATATTTACAGTTTACTAGAGGGATATATATACAGTCCAATCACCAAACCCAAGCCTGGCAATGGGGCACACACTTTAGGATGACTACTGTTGCAATAAATGAGCTACCAGCTGCAGGGTGACTATGGCTTCTCGTCCCAGGGAGAGGGGGTCAGGTACAGTCCAAGTGTCTCTGGCAATGAGCAATAATCAATAACGGGCAGTGAGGTGAAGTAGGGAGGAATCCTGCGTCTGCCTAGCGCTTGCACCTACCGGTTGCCGCAATGGGGGTCCTTGGTTCCGGGCACCTCTATCGTTCGGCCTGCGGAACAGCCCAGAAAAATACAGGAGATTGCTCCAGACGGCTGCACTGCACTGGCTGTGTAGATCTTTGGAGGAGCTAACCCAACTCTAACTAAAGCCCCCCATACACGTTCCGATTATTCTCCCGACCGATTTTTCGTCCAATCCTGTCACCCGATTTTCACCTAAAATGTTATGGTCTGTCGGTCGGCTGGCACGAAAAATCGGAATTTAAATAATCACCGATCCATCAGCCCGACCCAATTTATTAACAGCAGATTGAGCAAAAATTTACAGACAGGTCCGAAGCAGTCCCGACCGATTTTTCGGCCGATTTTGAGAAATCGGGATCGGTCGGGTACATAATTCCGAATCCGATTAATCTCCCGATCGATTAATCTCCCGACCACATTGGTCGGTCGGGCAAAATTCGTACGAAAAATCGGAACGTGTATGGGGGGCTTAAGGAGGGCCTAAGAAGGTATATTTATACCCTTTGTCTGGAGGCTGGCACTAAGTTATCTCCAGGCAGATCACAATTGCTACAATGTATGGCCAGAAAAGTGCGGGAAGCTAGAAGCCATGAGTCATCCCTGCACCTGCTGCTCAGAAATACAGAAATGATTTAAAGGTATATACACATTTTTATACAGAACATGGTGACACAGGGCAGAGTATACGAAACACATATTTATACAAATAAGGTGCATACCCTGGTCACTACAATTCTATTTCATAATTAGTTGACAACATATCTGTCTTATAAAAAAGGACAATTCTTAAGGTACCCATACACGTTGCGATTTTTCGGGGACCGATGCGATATTCGATTTCGATGCCCGATTTTTGCTTTAGTGCTATTTTTAAAAGTCGGTCGGATGCCCGATTTTTCGCCCGATTATTCGGCCGATTATTCAACCGATTATTCAACCGATCGGCTGGTTGGATTGGGAATCTTTTAAGAGTGGCTGACCGTCCAAAAATTACAGGCATCCTCATTCGGGACCCGACCGACTATTCGGCCGATTTTTCTAAAAACAGCATCGGTCGGACTACATTTGCATGTTAGGAATCCCGAACGATCGACCTACCCGACCGACCGGATCGGTCGGAAGGGCTAAAATCGCACGAAAAATCGCAACGTGTATGGGTACCTTTAGACAAGACCGACTTTGACTTAATGGTCTAGCAGCTCCTCATGGGAGGAGTCTTATCTTCAAAGCATAAAACACACTGCTATGGGTTTACTTTTCTAGACACAGTACACATAGACACAACCAGATACATTATAATTATTTCTGTAAAAAGTGTTTAATATCTAACACAACAGTTGCACAAAAAATTCCCAAGTACTGTAGGTAAAGTACATCCAAGTCCAAGTACAAGAGCAAGAGCCAATATGCGTCCTCTCTGGTAAAACATGTATTTAAACCACCATAGCATGTCTACATAGAAAAGCACAATTGCATCTCTATGGTATTGAAAGGACCTTCATCCTGGGTACAAAGTCTGATTAAAAGTTCATACAAAGTATTGATCTCCACTTAACTACTTGACTGCAACTACTCGAGAGCCATTAAGGACTATAAGGGAGACTATTCCGAGCCATCATTGCAATACGCCATTGTTGTGTATTATAAATACAGCATAGGAAATGTTTTATCGGCCTTTAAGTGCTCAGGTCATAGGCATTCCACAAATACATGCATTGTCCCCCTTCGTCATGTATGCTGGATAGACTGCATGCTGTAATGAGCAATCACTACCACCGCCAGATATCCAGGTAACAGGGTTTATTGGGTAATCCAGAATACAAGGCAAGGGTCATACACAAATGGGAAGCCCTATAAAGTACGGTACAGATGGATAAGGCTGGAGACATGGTCAGGGACAATCCAAGGTCAGGGCAGGCAGAGGTCAAGCAATGTCAGAAATCAGGCCAGGTCACTGATGTAAACAAAGACATTTGCAGAAGGACAGGTAAACCAAACACAGGAGCACACCCAAGCACACTGCTATACAGAGGCTATACCAGGCAATGGTGTGCAGGTCAATGGTGTGCAGGGAAAGAACTCTCACACCCCACATTAAATGTATAAGGTAAAGTCGTCCACCAACATCCAGATATATGGAAAGAAGGAGAATTTGCACCCTAAGTCCCTGGGTACTGAATCCTGAGTTGGGGACTCGCCCACTCCCCTCTCCTGCCCGCTCCTGTCTCTGTTTTTCTCTACCCTCCCCCCTCTCCCTTCCAGGCCCCCCCCCTCTTTCCCTCTCCCACTCAGGGGGGACCGGATATCAGTCCTTTCGGTGCATCCAAGCCCACACAGATCCAGGTAAGACCATCCAACATAACCAAACCAAATTACTCAATTATTAATTCAAATGAATATAACACCCACCTATCCTTACCTTACAGTGTACTTTTGCTGACACATGCATAGTCCTGATGAAGCGACTGTAGTCGCGAAACGCGTAGACTGTACCATCTGCATGACCTGTCTGTATCAAGCGTATCTTCATTTTTTGTGAACACACCTGTGAGATCAAGACTTATTGAATGGCTCACTATAAACTGTATCTATTGGATTGACTACATTTGTTCTATTTGTACTTTATTTTATTATTGATTGTATTTACACTATAGTCCACCTTAAAGTCCACCCTGGGCCAACCCTCAAATGTTGAGGATTCAGTACCCAGGGACTTAGGGTGCAAACTCTCCTTCCATATGTATAATGGTGTGCAGGTGCTCATTAAATGAATAGATTGTCCAATTACATTGTGCCACCTGGCGCTATAGGATTAGTGAGCAATTGACTGGTGAATCTCGGGACACAGGAAGTTCAAACTGAAACAGCAAGACAAGGCAGCAGCACCCCCTGACTTTACTGTGTACACCCACAGGGATTCCGCGAATGCCATTTAGTCACAGAGACATGACTGGGCCATGCTTCCTGCTCTTGAGGGTCCCCTGAGAACCCTGGGGTCACTACGGATGTGAAAAGAATCTCCAGGGCAGGGTATACATACTTTCCAATGGGGTAAATATATATTAAGATATGTTTCTCCCCCTCAAAGATTCTACGCATCTTTGACATCCTTCCCAAATGGGAGGTGCAGGATACGTTTTATCAACCATGGCACCAAAATCTTTCATAACTCATGGACTCCAACCTGGCAAACTCAATGCACTCTCCTTGTCTCTCTGCTATACTTGAGCCTGTGCAGGAGGCACGCTGTTGGCTTGACCTCAACCCCTGCTGAGGACCACTTCCATCCATTGCTCTATTACTACAACGCATCCTCCCTTCAGTGACCCTCTACACTACTCAGCTCTTACAACTCTAAATTCTATACTATATGCTAGCATGTTGCTAATGCTATACACTGCCCTCTATGAGAATAAGTCCGATGTCCACAGAACTTGTATGAGACAACGGAGTTCTTAACTTGGCAATGAAGGAAGAATATTTTCAGTCCGTTCACTGCCACTGAGCCCAGTCTGCAGGGTGCAATTTTATCACTCCTGAGTGTGATTTTAGGTAGATTTTAATTACGAACATCAGTAACCTTGAGCCAGGTATGCTTACCTGCTCCAGCCGTGGCAAGGTCGTCCTGCAGCATTGGCATCCTCAAAGTTTGTTACTGGTTACACCTTCCTGGCGTCAGTGAGGACATCAGGAAGGTGGGGCGTGCCCTCACCATTTGCCTGTATTATAGGCAATCTGACCTATAATACAGGTGAATGGTGAGGGCACGCCCCACCTTCATATTAGTGGTCCGCCAGTACGCAAATTGTGTCAAAAACTAGTTATGCGGGCCTATATTGCTGTTACTGATCACATTTTCATACCAAGGAGTCAGACTGTCACAGAGAAATCCTCAGCTTCCCCTCCCTCCTCCATGTGAGAAGAAGCCGCGTGACAACAAGTGCTCACTAGGGACACTCTGGCTAAAATTGGTATTGCAGCTTCACTGTATCATGCAAATCACCAAACGTCTTTCAGTTTTATTGTTAAATGTATACAATTGATGTCACTTGGATAACCACAGGGAAACATTAATATAACTGAAAGGTTGCAGTTAGGTGGGTCAAATTGGGAATTTGAATAACTAATAAAAGATTGGACTTTTAAGGTTGTTGGAGATCTGGGGGTTGAAAGTCAGAGTAGACATATGTAAGGCCATGTGTCCACTGCTGTTTCTGAACATTTGCCCGAGATTTTCAGACTTTTGTGCATGGCGTAGGGCTCTATCAATTAAGCATAACAAAGATGCGAAATAACAGCGCCTGAACATCATCAGGCGCTGCTTATTCAAATCTTGGAGACAGCTCAGTTATTTACCTGTGGATGGAGACCGCTAATCAGAGGCTTAATCAAGAATAGGAAGGTCCATCTTCAGCAGAATCTACCATGCAGGAGGGTGACACAGAGGACAGTGAGGAAGACCACCCTACATATGGGGTGAGTACCACACACCATCTCCTGGTACTAATCTGAGGAGCTCACTAACAAAGTTATGTGCACCCCTGCCCATATATTTTGTGCTAATGAGTCCCCTCCACCGGAGTTCCAAAAGTTTAGTAGAAGGCCAAGGTTTCTCTATAACAAGGTATCTTACTCCAATGACTGCATCCAAAGAATAACCTATACCACTCATCATCCTCCAACGATAGACCAAGAAGACCACTGGTGCCATATCTTGGTGGAAGCAAATGGTTAAAATTTTGTTACTTCCCCTTCTGACTTCTTCTGCAATCAGAAACCTAGAAATAAAAGACTCAACCAATGGAAGATGCTGAGAATGAAATGAACTCTTCAGATAATCTTCCTCATCAAGTATATGAAGATATCTGGCAGCAAGCGTCTCTCCTATCACAGTTTGCCATTGTAAATAGCCTTGTTGTATAGCGTTTGAACACCTTAAGCATGAAACTTATAGCTGCCGCTTCATTTCCTAAATAAATGAGTCGCTGGAAACAGTTCTCAGCGTGATCATAATTGTTCTTGAAGGGGCTCTTAGCTCCTGCCGGGGGCACCAATTATTTGGAGACACTTCTCCAGACAAGAGACTGAGATGCTTTGATATTTTCTCCCCCTATCTTCTCCTGTGTTGATAATAAATCATTGTGAGCAAAGCGTAACAAACATCAAAGTCATCTCTGGATTGTCAATTCTCACAAAGAGCAACACGTTGTCGAGTGTATTGGGCACGCTGTGGATTTGCAGTAAATTAGTTCTGCGAGAAGAGAACAAAAACTTTAAAAAAGTTAGTTTTTTAGGGTTGATGAAGGTGTACAGATAACATTCTGTGTGTTGTAGTAGCACCTCATCACCCGTAGGAGGTGCTATTTGTTAGTGTTGATCAGAATTGCTGAAGTATAGTTAGAGGTCTGTTTGGGTAGAACAAAAATGTAAGAATTTAAGAGTATCTAAAGCCCCCCCATACACCTTAGATTACTCCATACAATTTCCTTTAGATCTAACAACAACCATGGAGTGCTGGGTCCTCCCTGATAGAATACATAGTGATTGGAAGGTATATATCACTGCTATGTAGTGCCGGGTCCTCCCTGATAGAATACATAGTGATGGAAGGTATATATCACACTGCTATGTAGTGCCGGGTTCCTCCTGATAGAATACATTAGTGATTGGAAGGTATATATCACTGCTATGTAGTGCGGTCCTCCCTGATAGAATACATAGTGATTGGAAGGTATATTATCACTGTCTAGTGTAGTGCCCAGGTCCTCCCTGATAGAATGACATAGTGATTGGATGTATATAATCACTGCTATGAATGTCGGGTCCTCCCGAGAGAATACATAGTGATTTGGAGGTAATCTACCTGCTATGTAGTGTCGGGTCCTCCCTGATAGAATACATCAGTGATTGGAAGGTATATACACTGTATGTAGTGCAGGGTCCTCCCTGATAGAATACATAGTGATTGGAAGGTATATATCACTGCTATGTAGCGCCGGTCCATCCCTGATAGAATACATAGTGATTGGAAGGTATATATCATGCTATGTAGTGCCGGGTCCTCCCTGATAGAATCATCATCGTGATGGAAGGTAATATATCACTGTATGTAGTGCCGGTCCTTCCTTGATAGAATACATAGTATTGGAAGGTATATATCACTGCTATTAGTGCCGGGTCCTCCCTGATAGAATACATAGTGATTGGAAGGTAATATCACTGCTATGTAGTGCCGGGTCCTCCCTGATAGAATACATAGTGATTGGAGGTATATACCAGCATGCTATGTAGTGCCGGTTCTCCCTGATAGAATACATAGTATGAGTATAACAATGCTATGTATGCCAGGTCCTCCTGATAGAATAAAAAAAAACACTAGTAGGCCATCATCCCGAGAAAACAAGGAATAATATATCATGCTATGTTGCCGTTCCCCTGATAGAAACCTAGATTGGAAGTATATATCACTGCTAATGTATTGCCGCGTCCTCCCTTGGGGTGGATAGAATACATAGTGATTGGAAAGGTTAGAAAGCTCCTCATACTACATGGTTTTAGTAGAAAAAAAGTTGATTGTACAAAAATTGTATGGTGAGATTGTAAGGTGTATGGGGGCCTTAACCTTGACCACCTCTGAATTCCAGAGATAACAATTGTGGACTTTTAAGCTGTATATATCAGAAAGTCAGTTACCCCTGTATACACTAACTACAGCCTCACAACCAGCTGGGCATCAAGTTGTTAGACTGTTGGTGCACAGCGGGCAATATTCCCATTAAAGTTGGTTGTCTTTGCTGGTTATGGTGTTGATTCTGCTACCTAACCAGGGTCCCTGGGTTAAATGGATTATTGCTCTTGGCTAGGGATTAAAGGTGGGTTATTCTATTAGCTGGGGGGGGGGGGGGGAATTCTTGTGCTAGGGCCATGATGGGGAACCCAAGACGGCACACAGAGCCTTCTAGGTTGGCATGCATAGGCATACTGTATATCAGCGTGTCTGCAGTCTGTCTCTGATTGGTAGGGACTGCAGGTGAATTTTTCAGCTCGAGTAATATTGTATTCTGGAGCTGGTGAAATGTAAACAAACATACAGCAGTGCCATCTTGTGGTCATACTGATAATTTACCAGGAAATTTTAGGTATTAGCCTACTTTTGTTCTTTGTGGATGTACACTTGATGTTCCTTAACTGTGTCTGTGATCTGTGATGGCATCACCACGACTAGTTGATTCGACTATGACAGCATCATTAAAAGTATAGCCACAGTTTCAAATCTGGCCGTTTATACAGCAATGACGCTTTTATGAGGATGCTACAAGTTCCTCTCAAGTCCTGTGGGGTTTACAAGCTCCTTGCTTTCTCTTCTTTCCTGTATCAGGGCAAAATGTTTACTGTTTTAGCACCATTTTACACTGCTGTGCGGCTGCGGTAGGTGTTTTTCCCAGTAACGGACGGCTAGCGATGTGCGTCTCCCATACGTTAAGCTAAAACCTCAGGATTCAGGTAACATTGCTGTATTGGCACTTAAAGATAACAAAGTGGGTGATGAGTTTCTGTTTGGGCGCTCGGCCTCAGAAAGGTTCATCATCACCGTGCTAGGGTTATACCGTACTTTGGCAGATATTTATTGTATTGGAGTGGTGTTATCGTAGTACCTGGGGATTGTTATTCTACTGGTTGGGGGCTATTGTGCTGGATCGAAGTTCTAGTGCTAGCTGGGGGTTATCATTTTAGCTGATGGTTATTGTACTGCCCGGAAAATTTTTGTGCTGGCTGGAAATGATTGTACTGGCTGGGGTTTTTTAAACAAATGGAGGTTGTAGTTTTAATTTACTGAGCTACCTAAAAGATGTTTTGCTGTGTGGAGGTTCTTGTGCTAGCCGGGTATCTTATACTATTTGGCTGGGTTTTTGAACTGACTGGAGGTTATTATGCTGACTCACCACGCTGACGTCACCACGCTGTGAGCAGTCTGCTACAGAACGGACAGGAATCCTGTGTGTTCCACTAACACACGGGACTCCTGTCAGACTGTAGCCAATTAACTCGGAGGGGGAGGAGACTCCCCCTCCGAGTTTACAGCCTGCAGTGCAGGAACAGAGGATCGTGCAGAAAAAATAAACAGCAGGACGGATCCGTGTGCGATCCGACCTGCCGGCTTTTTTTCTACAAAACTTAAGGTGGGCTCCCTCATAGTTGCGGCCGACCAACCTTTATGTGCTCAGTGGGAGCGAGCACGCAGGTTGGTCTGCTACAACTAAGGCCGGGAATCGGCCCGTCTATGGGGGGCTTAAGTGGTTGGGTTTTACGATAATTTTCTAGTAAGGGATTAATATGCTGGCAGTCTGGGAGTTCCAGTGCTGGGGGTGTTAGTGCCTGCCCTGACATTTGCTGGGGGTTATCAGGACAACTAATTGTGGCCAATACAGTGACCACTAGCTGGTATAAAATGTTTCCTCATGGCAATTTGTGCCTTTTCAACTTAAACTGAATGAACATTAAATGAACGTTGAACTCAATGGAAAACCCTACATGGTTTTAGTGCTTATTTTAGCAAGAGGCGATGAATAGGGTGCTATACTTACCTTATTCTTCTCTCCTGTAGACTTCCTTCCCATCATACAGTTAGTCCCATGCAGCTTCATGTTACATCTGAGGTCCTGCATTGTATGGTAGGATTTAGAAGACCAAATTTTCTAGCATCTCACTAGACTGCCAGCTGTGAACCAAGCAAGGATCACCATATTCATCATCCCCTCTGGGTAGGAGGACCAACGTTGAGGGTAAACTCATCTTCTCTTTCAGGTTGAAAGTTCATGACTACATAAAGTTAAACCCAGCAAAACATACATGCTTGATGGAATATATAAAACTCATTTGCTTGATGGAATATTTGCATGTCAACCCAGCCATTACCACTCAATTGCCTGTAGTGTGACCCAAGAACAGGAGTTTGGCCATCTCTCCATCCCCAGTACATAGTAGAAGAATCCCTACACTGGTAGGACCACCATTCTGCTCTCCTTGCTGACACCAATATTTTCTTATAGAAGACCAGAGTACCAGGCTTATTGAGGAACCCAGGAAGCCCATGAAGATATCCTGAAGGGCACTAGTTGACAATGGACCCTTTTGTTCTTCGGCAAATTGACCAACCACCAAACTTCATAACTGCTCACTATTAATGAACCTCAGTTTATTACTTTCTTCATAAAAAGTATTGGAAAGAAAAATAATCAGCCAACGAAGAGCAATTGTTTTCCTTCTGAGTCTATACTTATCTCCATGGCAGACTACAGAGCAGAAGGTAGGGGGTTTTGTTCCTAGCACAGGAGTGCTTTCTTGTTGATTTTTAAAGATACCCAAGTTACCATGGCAACATCAGACATGTTTAAATGGAGGTCTGATACGCCTCTGCATGTTTAACAAACCACATGTTGGTACCGTGAAATCTATCATTAAATATGGTGGTGGTGGGGCCTGTATTACCCAGTAGGAGGGAGTTATGATAGGCAGGTGGAAATATTGTGCTTAATATGTAAAGGAAAACAATGGGGAGAGTCATGAAGACAACGGGAGGTTGTATTTATTGATGTTGGCTCACTACCGGCCAAGTCTAATTTGGTCATGGAAACCACTGATCAGCCAAAGTCCAAACCGACTGATTTTTTTAGTTTCCCCATAGAGTCTACTTTGGTGAAGACCAATGATCAGCTGCAGCCCAAGCCAAACAGCTTTGTTGGTGTCCCCATAGAGTCTACTTAGGTCATGGAGATCAATGATCAGTCACAGTCCAAGCCAAACGATTTTTTTTGACGTCCCTAGAGAGTCTAAATTAGACATGGAGACCAATTATCAGCCACAGTCCAAGCCAGCCATTTGTTTTTGTTTTCCAATAGAGTCTACTTTGGACCATGAAGACCAATGATCTGCTTCAGCCCAAGCCAACTGATTTTGTAAGTGTCCCCATAGGGTCTATTTTGGTCATGGAGATCAATAATCAGCCACAGTCCAAGCCAAACCAGTTTTTGGGCTTCTTCATAGAGTTTACTTTGGTCATGAAGATCAATGATCAGCCACAGTCCAAGCCAACCAATTTTGTTGGTGTCCCTATAGAGTCTACTTTAGATATGGAGACCAATGATCAGCCACTATCCAATCCAAATGATTTCTTGGGTTACTCCCTAGAGTTTACTTTTGTCATGGAGGCCAATGATCAGCTGCAGCCCAAGCCAACCGAGTTTACTTTGGTCATGAAGACCAATGACCAGCTGCAGCCCAAGCCAACCAATTGTTTTGGTTTCCCCATAGAGTCTACTTTAGGAATGGTGACCAATGATCTGCTACAGTCTAAGCTAACCAATTTTGTTGGTGTTCCTATAGAGTCTTCTTTAGTCATGGAAACCTGTGATCAGCCAACGTCTAAGCCAACCGATGTTGTTGGTGTTCCCAAAGAGTCTTCTTTAGTCATGTAGACCTATGATCAACCACAGACCCAACCAACCAATTTTGTTAGTTTCCCTTAGAGAGTCTACTTTAGACATGGAGACCAATGATCAGCCACTGTCCAAGCCAAATGATTTCTTGGGTTACCATAGAGTTTTCTGTGGTCATGAAGACCAATGATCAGCTGCAGCCCAAGCTAACCGATTGTTTTGGTTTCCCCATAGAGTCTACTTTAGGACTGGTGACCAATGATCTGCTATAGTCTAATCCAACCAATTTTGTTGGTGTTACCAAAAGAGTCTTCTTTAGTCATGGAGACCTGTGACCAGCTACATTCCAAGCCAACGGATTTTGTTGGTGTTCCCAAAGAGTCTTCTTTAGTCATGGAGACCTATGATCAACCACAGACCAAACCCACAAATTTTGTTGGTTTCCCCATCCAATGATCAGTCATAGTCCCAGTAAAGTTTGTTGGAGCTCCTCTTAATCATATCAGAATCTTCAGGACCCTTTAAGGAGCCCACTGACCCCAATGGGAAATGTACAATTACTTTTTATTTTTATATCAGCCTACCCATTGCCCCCTACTGCCCTGCAACTAGGAATTTGAAGTCCCCAGCTGCCACGACTGACGCGTTTCCAATTACTCCCTTACTGACACATCAAACTACAACGCCGCTCCTGTTTGCATTGCTAAATTTAGCTGACGTTTCTGTAACGGGGAGAAAAAAAAATTCATGAATTCCGTATACAAAGCCGATGTGTCATACCCGCCACATGCATGATTGACATTCCCGGTCGATAAAACAGTCCACGCATATCGAGCTGTAAGGGCGGCGGAATAGGGCGACCTCCCAGCTGGTTAACAGGGCTGAGGACTAATCAGCATATTGTACGGGGCTTGTATGGAACAAGGCAGCGGCGGCGTGATTGGTGATTGGAACAATCCCGCTTGTGCCGCTGAGGACAATTCCAATCTGCCTACAGCTGAGATGATTGCGCAGACAAGGCCCGCCAAGGTGGCGTATAGACGGGGTGCTGTGTAAATTCCATGGCTATATATAGACGCTCCGTGATTAATATTAACTCTGCCGCAGATGAGCTGCTCCCTCCAAGTCTTCTTCATGCTTATAGATATATATTTTTTTCAGCTTTATTCTCAAAGGGAATAAAAAAAGAACATTAGCTACAGAGAGAAAAGGTAGATAATGTATTTCTGGAGCAGTTCTTTCCATATAAAGGCCCATTCTGAAAATACCTGCTGATCCTGCCAGTATCTTAGCCTTCCTCCTTTACATTGTCCACGCACAGTAGACTTATATTCCCTCTGTAAGGGTGTCGCCAGTCTGATCATGCTCAGATCTTCAAAGCATATTTAAAATTTTTGTTATACCAAGTTCCTGAATCCTGAATACAGCAGTCCCATCACAAGTCACTTTACCTACTGAAGCTTAGGTTCACCAATAGAAAAGGTCATTTGAGAAGGAGTCACATGACCAACCTGAAACTTATAGGGGATTCATTTTTTTTTTGTTTAATCATTTTTATGAAATTTTTCAAAAAAATTACAGAAAAGAATAAACACTTCATCAAAACAATGACATAACAGAGGTACACGTGACATTTTCCACAGTTACTGATCGGCATTCTGCATGTATGTGGCACTGTACTTAGATAAATGTATAGGTTCTTGGGCGGCCATGCGTTCGCATGTACTGCACTCTTACCATCTAAATCCAAACTAGAATACAAACATTTGAAACACAAAAATAGCCATTCCTTTAAACCACCTAAACAGTATCCTCAGTAGTGATGGCCGAACTTCGGCCGTGTCTGTCCGCGAACGGGCAGAGTGGACTTTTAAAAAAGTCCGCCGTCCGCCCGTTCGCGGACAGGTTCAAATTCCCCGCCTCTAGGGGGGGAATTTGGATCGGGAAAACCCGGATGTGACGTCAGTGACGTCACATCCGGCACCTGGAACGCAGAGTTCCTGGTGTGCTAACCAGATGTGACGTCACTGAAAAGATTCTTCCTGCTGCGGGATCTCGCTGCTTCTGATCCCACCGGAGGAAGAATAGAGGGCTTCTTCTCGCCGGCGAACAGGGCGGGTTGAACACCCGTACTGTCCGCTGGCGAGAAGGAGGGCGAACATGCTTGTTCGCCGCCGAACTGTCCGCCTTGCGGCCAGTTCGGCCATCACTAATCCTCAGGTGAGTATGTCAATGTGTCAGAGGAGCTCGCGTCTCGAGAGGGCATCACACCGAGCAATCACGGTCTATCTTGGTACGGGTAGCAGTGCAGGAACGCCTGCCACTTATCCAGTGTCCTAAGTCGTGGCCCTGGGTACTGTGTTCTGGACCCCAGCATTTCCTTTTTGCAAATATCTTGTAGTATACTCGTCAGCAATGGCAGAGAAGGGGGTTCCTCCTCTATCCATTGTAGCATTATGGTTCGTCTAGCCGCTAGCAGGCACGTGTGGGTCCACTTTGAGTTGACCAACACTGTGTACGGAGCGTCAGTCGAGACATAGCTGAACAGCAGCAGAAGTGGATCTTTGGTGATCTTCACTCCTGTAATGCCATTGACATATATTACCACCGCCTCTATTATAGCGAGATCTTTGGGCAGGACCACAAGCAATGCATCAGGGTAGGGTTTTGTGCTTTACATTTGGGGCACATGGAAATCCAAGTGCTCGTTTCCCCCTGAGAGGCACCCTTAGTCCCCGGGGGTTTGTAGGCTCTGTGCACTATACGGTACTGTGTCTCTCTCCAAATCTCAGATACTATGCATCTACGAATCACAGCATACTACTTGATAATCTTTTCGGAGAGGTTATCCAGAGGAAGCTCCTTCTCCCACCCCGCCTGCCGGTGGGTCCCGAACATAGCCAGAGGTACAGATTGGACAAAGTATGCCTTGGGGTCTCCACCATACAGTCAAATGCATCTGCTCGGGTCAACAGAGCCCTATTGTTAGTCAGGTTCTTAATATAGGCAGTCGCTTGTAAATAGAATAGCGGGTGCAAGTCCTTATTCGTCAGCCCGTATCTGGATCTCAGTGTGGGGTGTGAAAAAAAGTCCCCTTTATCATCGAGTAGATCCCTAAAGTGCACGACGCCCTTCTCTTTCCATTTATGTGTCCCCCCAGGAAACAGCAGGTGTCCCACTATCGGCAAGTATTTTGAGTGGTAGTAGGGCAGGCCGAATATTTTCCTAGTCTCCCTAAATGCAAGGACAGTATCTCTAATTAAGATATTCGATTTTATGGGGGCAGGGAGTTGGGCCACTGGGCAGTGCAGGAGCGCTTTCAGGTGCCATGGGGATACCATCGCCATTTCCAAGTGGTAGTTGGAGTGCAGAGAGGACTCCTTTAGCCAGTCCATGGCATGTCTCATCAGACTAGCTATTTTATATTTTCTAATGTTGGGTAGGTTGACCCCCCCCCTACGCTTTTGTGACTTTGCAATTTCTTTAGCGCTATCCGCGCTCTTTTACCCCTCCAAATGAACTTAGAGATTGCCCTTTCCAGTTTCTGTACATCAGAGTGTTTTAATAGCAGCGGAATCGTTTGTAGCGGGTACAATATTTTTGGGAACGTCACTATTTTTAGCAGGTTACATCTACCAAAGAGAGACAACGGTAGGTTTGCCCATGAGTCCAGTTCCTTGATGATATTCGGGATGAGCCTCCCGTAATTCAGGTTATATAGCGAGGAGGCAGTTTTCCCCACGGCTATACCCAGGTACGTGATGGACTTTTCCACTACCATAGGGGATTCATTTTTAGGTGTTAGGCTTCTCAGTCTGGATAAGACAAGGAAGATAGGTTGATTGTCACTTGAATATAGCTCTAGGTCATCTCAACTAGAGTTCTGTAGAACACTTGAGTTCCTCCAAAGGTTTCTGTGGGTTCACGGAGCTGGTTGACCTCCTATCCAATGGACAACCATAGTTTGGGTTTTCAACCAATAGCTGCTTACTAATAATCACATGATCCATTTGTAGGCGTGGCATGCTGACCCCCACTAGGTTCTGTAGAACACTAGGGTTCCTCCAGAGGTTTCTGTGGGTTCACGGAGCTGGTTGACCTCCCATCCAATGGACAACCATAGTTTGGGTTTTCAACCAATAGCTGCTTACTAATAATCTCATGATCCATTTGTAGGCGTGGCATGCTGACCACCACTAGGTTCTGTAGAACACTAGGGTTCCTCCAGAGGTTTCTGTGGGTTCCAGAGCTGGAGCTGTTAGACCTCTCATCCAATGGACAACCATAGTTTGGGGTTTTCAAACAATAGCTGCTTACTAATAATCTCATGATCCATTTGTAGGCATGGCATGCTGACCACCACTAGGTGGGGCCTTCTTCCAACCAACCACTAACATAAGGAGCATCTAATCTCCAATCAACTGGTTCTAGCAGAAGTTCTAAAGAGACCTGAAAGTTTTGTTTTTAGGGTTCCTCTGGGATATAAAGGGGACCCCAAAAATGCCATCTCTTAGGATTTAAGAGGCAGCTTCTTGCAGCAGACCTCAGCCTTGGAGAAGAAGCAAAAGGAACAAGGAGAACGTTGATAGGAGGAGAAAGCAGTGTGACCTTGCTCCTTTCTTTCTAGGCTAAGTTTATGGCAGCCTGGGCTCAAATGAAGTGGTTTGAACGACACTGTATTGGAAAATAATTACTTCAGGCTACACCTGTGAATTACAAAGCCATTTTGCTTTTGACGGAGTTCCCCTTTAATCGCCATGCCGGTCATATTTTTTAAACCCTGAGAACGTGCGTATGATCCGGTCGCGGTCGGAGGCGCAGCGCCGTGTGTTTAACCTTTTCTCGAGCCCTAATACCGAGGCTCTGCCTGTAAAAACGCTTTCGTCTTCCCATAATCAGCATTAATATTCCACTCTGAAACCCGTAGCAAATGAGATTTTAAATGTCTTGTCACCTCATTCAGCCTTCTTCATCATTCCATGCTCCATTTAGATGCCGGGCCTGCAGCTGCGGCAGACAAAAAAAAAGAGGAATTAAAAAGGAAGAATTTAGTGTCAAAGGAATAAAAGGTGAGGAAATGAGCCCGAGGTGGGGGGCGCCGTGAGCCCCAGGTGGGGGGCGCCGTGAGCCCGAGACGCAGTGCGGAGCACAGCGGAGGGACAGCATGGCTACACTCCATCTGACGTTTAATATGTTGATTTTTTACCCTCCCTGGTCCCTCTGTTACCCCTCCATACCTTTTTGCAGTGGT